>JASVEL010011219.1:0-25412 GCA_032618575.1 Nicotiana noctiflora
ACAAGAGAAACCAGGATTGTAAGAAGAAATACTCTGGTTAGGATTGGGATTAACTATGGGGATACTAGCTTTCCAATGACAATCCTCCCGAACTAAAGGAATCATTGATTCAGTAATTATGGAGGGGTAATTATCTACCTTATCCAACTTGAGCATTTGCTCACAAAGAACCACCTTATCATGTTCAAAAGACAAATCTGATGGTACAATTTCGTCCACCGTTGGTTCAGGAAGAGGTTGCGCAAACTCTTTTCCCTTGAAAGAAGGTTTTTTAGATGAAGATCCCTTGGAAGAAATATTAGAAGGGATAGCAGAATTAGATGTGCCGCCCTGTATTGATTTCATACCACGGGAGGCACTAGTTTCGCTACTTTTATGTCTCGCAGGGACATTAGGGAATTGGTCAAAGATTGGAACTTTTCAAGGATTAGTAGACGTGGCTCAGCACGTTCTTACAAAAGAAGAGTAGAAGGTAGAAGTAAAGAATTACTTAGTAAAAAGGGATAAAGAGGAAGAAATCACAAGAATATACGAGAAGTGATCGGTAAACCAGGAAAAGTAATGATGAAATGCCTATAATAAAGGTAACCATCACTTCGAGAGTAAAGCAAAGAAAAGGCTGCAAACTCGCAGAACTAGTAAAGAAGTGACACATATATGGTGCATTAAATGGAAGAGACAACTGAAGCGTCAACACTGACATAGCATTTATTATGAAAAAAAATTCACTTTTGTAAGCATCCACTTCCCATATATTTAAATGATAAATAAATGGAAAGTGGGGGGACTAACTGTATTGGGGAAAATTTTTTTATGACGTGGCAAGGCATTGCAATTTCCAGCCTGGAGGCGGGACATTGAATCCAGCCTATTTCACTCCCACTGGCAGGACACGTGGAATATGTACAATAGGATGAAATAGATATGAGACGCAATATGATTGCAAAACCCGTGCCTATTTGAAGCAAGTTAAAACGTGATTTCAGAAGACAAAGGAAATAGATACGAGCACCGTATCTATTCAAAACATCCAGAAGCAACGGGTCAAAACACGTTTGGAGCATGGATCTGAATGTATAAAGGAGTCTAAATTGAATCATTAAATACCCTATACATTAGAGGATCAACATTTATTGAAAATGATTGTGTAACAACCTATTTAATGTCATTTATTACTCATTAAGTCTTACGTTTTATTCCTCCATCTAGAGTTAGCTATAAAAGGAGGAAGTTAAACCCATTGTAGACACATCAATCACTGAAATGCAATCTTTCTTATTGTCTATTCTAATTATTGAAAGCCTATTACAATTTTTTGGTCTCTTGATTATCAGTAACCCGATTTTTTCTATTATTTTCTAGTTTTAATCGAAGTTCAATATTTTGGTTAAACACCGAACCAAACTGAAAACTAAACCAAACCGACCATAAAAACTGATATTTTTTGGTTTGGTTTGGTTTGGTTTTGATTTTGAAATTTAAAAATCGATTTGGTTTGGTTTTGGTTTTAATTAAAAAAACCTAACCAAACCGAATATAGGAGTAGCTATTTTAAATTTATTATTACACATATATATATGTATACTTTTATACAAAGTTTTAAATTTTTTATAGTAAATATTAATCATTTGCACTTTTAGTACAATTCTTTACCTTTACATTCTAGTTTAATTGGTAGTTTTCTTTTGTTAAGTGTGTATATTTTAATTGAGTCCTTAAATTATTCATCAATATTTAATTTGATTATCATCAATATTGTTGAAAAAATTACTTTTAATATCTCAAAAAGAATTATCTAAAATCATATCTAGGTTCATTCTTTAATATTAGATTAATGGATTTTTGTTACACTAATTATTTTGAATAATTATCAATATTTGTAACAACTAATTTAATAAGTTTGAATTCATTATTTGACAAATAAAATCAAGCAATTGAATGATAATAACTTATATTAAATGCATCAGTTATGCATAGCCTTAATGTTATAATAATTTTACCGTTTCTTAGCCTTAATGGCATTTTCTTTAATGTATTGGAATATTAAAAAAGCTTTAATGACTTTATACGTTTGCATGTTTTCTAACCAGTTAGTCTATTGTGACGACCCGGCCCGTCGTCACGGGAATTACCACCCCATTATGTTGAAATTATATGTTTTATGCTTTTATATCAGTGTTAAAGTCTATCGGGTGAGTTAGGAGTGAATTGGATTGAAAATGAGGCATATAGCCTTTGTGAAGGAAACTTGAATAAGGAAAGTCAACCCGGAGTTGACTATTTAGTTAGAGGGCTCGGAATTGGATTCTGATGATTCGGTTAGTTCCGGGAGGTGATTTGTGACTTAGGGGAGCGATTGGAATTGAATTTGGAGGCCCAGTGCAGAAATAGGCTTGAATTGGCTAAGGTTGAATTTTGGCGAAATCCGAACGGTAGGTGAGATTTTGATCCGGGGGTCGGAATGGAATTCCGACAGCTGCAGTAGCTTCGTTAGGTGATTTTGGATGTGCCTGCAAAATTTCAGGTCATTCGGACGTCGTTTGGTCGGGTTTTTGATCGAATGTGTAATTCGGAAAGTTTTAAGAAATTTAGGCTTGAATCCGTGTGTAATTGGTGATTTTGATGTTTAGGATGGTGATTTGATGATTGGAACAAGTTTGTATCGTGTTTTGGAGTATGTTGGTGGTTTTCTTTGGGGTCCCGGGGGCCTCGGGATGAATTCGGGGGTCCAAACGGACCAATTTGTGCCAAAAGGCACTGCTGTTCTGCTGCAATAATTGCAGAGAATTTTTGTTCATCGCGATCGCGGGAGGTGTGATGCGATCGCGTAAGGTCGACCTGGTTGTGCGTCGCGATCGCGTGGTGATGTCTGTGATCGCGTAGGTCAATGGCGGAATGCAGTGCGATCGCGATTGGGTTCATGCGATCGCGTAAGGTCAAGTCCGGATGCAATGCGATCGCGTGGCTGGAGTTGCGATCGCGTAGGGATCTTCTGTTGTTCACTGCGATCGCGTGCCAAAGGCTGCGATCGCGTAGAGAAAAAATCAGGCCCCAGGGATTTGTGCATCGCGATCGCGTGCCAAAGGCTGCGATCGCGTAGGGTTAATTGGCCTGGCAGTGAGTTTAAGTTCAGAACAAAACCAGTCGCGGGTTTCATACCCCAAAACGCCATTTTTGAGTTCCAAGAGAAGAAATTGATGGGAATTGCTGGGAATTCATCGGGGATTCGTTGGAGGTAAGTTTTGTGGCTTAATTACATCATTTTAACATGAAATCATTGGTTAAATTTCTGTAAATGGAAGATTAAAGGTGGGTTTGAGCCCTAGGCCTAAATTGAAGAAAAACACCGATTTGAGTGGGCAAATGGAGTCCGATTTTGGTAAATTTTATATGCTTAGACTCGTATCGAGATGAGGGTTCCGAATATATGACTTTTGTAATTTTTCGACAAGCGTACCGAAAGTCGGGTTTTGACAACTTTGGGAATTTTGATGTAAATCGAGTTGTATTGATTGGGTGTCGTCCCATTGGCCTAATTTGTTGTATTTCTACTGTATTTGATCAGATTTTACGCGTGTGGAGCTTGATTCTCGTGGCAAGGGCATTGCGGAGTAGTCGTCGCGCCGTATTGAGGTGAGTAATAGATGTGGGTGATGACCAGCGGGTTCGAAACCCCGGTATACCACTTTGTGACGCTCTATAGCGGCGAGACACGCACACTCTTGAGAGTGCGGGGTCGATCATGAACCGGAGACTATATATTAGTCCGACCTGTTGATACTGTATTATTGGCTATTCTCGAGCCGTTGAACCCCCTTCTTGGGCGGTTGAGTATACTTGTGGGCCGTGAGCCAGTTATTGGATCCCGCGAGGATCGTTATCATTGTCTTATCATATAGACATGCTAGTTTACTACCAGTCCGCAACTATTTCTGTTATTATGCTAATTCCAATCTCTGGAACTTGATATTACTGTTTTCCAACTGAAAAATGATAAACGAGTTTTCAAAAACTACTTTTGAGCCTGCGAGGCTGTATCTGCATATTAGCTGACTAGTAGTGGATCGGGCTGCACGCCGCAGCGAGATATATATGTTGGATCGGGCTGCACGCCGCAGTAAATCTCTATGAGATGTGCTTGGGCTGTAGGAGCCCCTCCGGAGTCTGAACCCCCACAGTGAGCACGGGTACCCAAAATTGGAGTCTGGCTACGCGCCGTAGCGGTCATATCATGCATTGCATTGCATTTAGCTACATCTGCTAGCTGTTATGCTATTTATTGGTAATTGTTGGCACAGGTACAGTGAATATTGATTCTATGACAGGGTAGCCGATTATAGTTTTACATAGTGCTTTATTGCGGATTTCTTATCTGCGCTGTCTTACCCTTGTTTATTACCACTGAGTCTGGCAGTACTCATTTTACTCCCTGCACCTTGTGTGCAGATCCAGGTACCTCTCAACAGACTTGATTCGGTAGCTACTTGGAGGCATTGTGCGGGATAGTCGAGGTAGCTGCAGCGTCCGCAGGACCTGACTCCCCTTCTAGCTGTCATTTCTTATCTTGTTGTCTTTCCTTTCCGCACTTGTATCTTGTAAACCTTATACACTCATGTTCAGTAGAGGCTCATGACTCTTGACCCTTCGGTCTATGGGAGTTGATGTATTATGGGACTTGGTTCCCCGTTTTCGTTATATGTATCGCTATTGCTTCATGATTTGATATGCTTAAATGGGCTAAAGAGAGCTTCTAGCTCCGTTATTGTTATTGATTGGTCAGG
Organism: Nicotiana noctiflora; assembly: GCA_032618575.1. Lineage (NCBI taxonomy): Eukaryota > Viridiplantae > Streptophyta > Magnoliopsida > Solanales > Solanaceae > Nicotiana > Nicotiana noctiflora. Next base: position 4,782 of record JASVEL010011219.1, read on the forward strand.
CTGGCTTAGCAATGTGCTGAGCGCCATCACGACCGGATTTGGGGTCGTGACAAGTTGGTATCAAAGCCTAGGTTTACTAGGCCTCATGAGTCTTGAGCCGGTTAGTAGAGTCTTGTGGATCGGTACGGGGACGCCTGTACTTATCCTCGGGAGGCTGTGAACCTTTAGGAAAACTTCACTTTTCTTGAACTCCGTCGTGCGATCTTGTTGTTCCGAGAACAGAACTTCTATATTCTATTCTCTCGCAGATGGCGAGAACGCGAGCATCAGGACGAGGTGGACGACCTCCATTGCCACCTGTTAGAGGCCGTGGGCGCGGTCGTGCTAGAGGTAGAGGTAGGGCGGCCGAGGCAGTGCCAGCTGACCCGCCCGTTGTACCGGTTCAGGAGCAGCCCCCAGTGGTTGATGCCCCAGCAGCCCCAGTTCAGGGCCAGACTATATCTATTGCTATTCCTGGTCTTCAGGAGACTCTTGCTCAGATATTATCAGTGTGTTCCGGTTTGGCTCAGGTAGTTTCAGCTACCGCTACTGTAGCGACATCTCAGTCAGGGGGTGGTCAGCAGACCCCTGCAGCTCGCACACCTGACCCGGTTGTTCAGGGTCTTCAGACACCAGAGGCGGTCCCCGCTCAGGTGGTTGCACCGGTTATTCCTCCAGCTGCACCAGCTCCAGCTCCAGAGCATATGGTTCAAGTTATGCCCGATGACGAGCAGCGTTGTCTTGAGAGATTTGGTAGACTTCAGCCACCCCATTTCAGTGGCGTTGAGGGCGAGGATGCCCAGGGTTTCTTGGATAAATATTAGAAGATGCTGCGTACAGCTGGTATTCTTGAGTCCAGCGGAGTTTCATTTACTACATTTCAGTTCATTGGTCCCGCATTTGATTGGTGGGAGGAGTTTGAGAGGTGTAGGCCTGCAAGAGCAGCACCTCTCACATGGCAGCAGTTCTCTACTCTCTTTCTAGAGAAATATGTACCTCAGTCTCGTCGCGAGGAGCTACGTCGCCAGTTCGAGTGGTTGATTCAGGGCGACATGTCTGTGACCCAGTATGAGCTTAGATTCACTCAGCTGGCTAGGCATGCCACATGGATGATCCCCACTGATAGGGAGAGGATCAGGAGGTTCATTGATGGCCTCAACTACTCTATCCGCATTCTTATGACCAGAGAGAGAGTTTTGTCATCATCGTTTGAGCAGGTTGTTGATATGGCACGCTCCATCGAGGCGGATCGTCGCCGAGAGAGAGAGGAGCGGGAGGCCAAGAGGCCTCGTGGTTCTGGTAGTTTTAGTGGTGCTCCGTCCAAAGAGCATTCCCGGCAGAGCAGAGGTCGCTCATCTAGACCTTCTCATTCAGGCCGCCCTGAACAGAGCAGAGTGCAGCACCTACTTCTTCAGCCCAGGGTTCTTCTGCGGCGAGGGGTTCCCTTCAGTACCCTTCTCCGGCACCGGGTGCATGTTATGAGTGTGGTGAGTTTGGTCACATGAGGAGACAGTGCCCTCGACTCCATAGGGACAGGACTCAGCAGAGGGATCAGCCCTCCTCTTCAGCACCATCTCAGGCTAGTAGAGGTGGAGGTCAGTCTTCTCGTGGTCACCCCAGAGGCGAGGAGAGATCTGGTGGAGGCGAGGCACGGTTCTATGCACTTCCTGACAGGCGTGATGCAGTTGCCTCCGATGCTGTGATTACAGGTATCATTTCTGTCTGTCACGGAGATGCCTCTGTTCTATTTGATCCAGGGTCCACATATTCTTACGTGTCCTCTTATTTTGCACATCACTTGGGTGCGACTCGTGGTAGTCTTGATTTACCTGTTCATGTATCCACCCCGTGGGTGATACGATTGTTGTGGATCATGTCTATAGATCCTGTGTTATATCTATTGGGGGTCTGGAGACCCAGGCAGATTTGTTATTGTTGGGTATGGTGGACTTTGATGTTATATTGGGTATGGACTGGTTGTCTCCGTACCATGCTATATTGGACCGTCATGCTAAGACAGTTACGTTGGCCATTCCTGGTATTTCTCGGATTGAGTGGCGGGGTTCGACCGATTTCGTCCCTAGCCGTGTTATTTCGTTCCTAAAAGCTCAGAAGATGGTTGAAAAAGGGTGTTTATCGTACTTAGCTTTTGTGAGAGATGTGGGAGCTGAGTCTCCTAGCATTGATTCTGTACCCGTTGTGAGGGACTTCCCAGATGTATTCCCCTCAGACCTGCCGGGCATGCCGCCGGACAGGGATATTGATTTTGGCATTGACTTGGTGCCGGGCCCTCAACCCATATCCATTCCTCTTTATCGGATGGCACCAGCTGAGTTGAAAGAACTGAAAGAGCAACTTCAAGAACTTCTGGATAAGGGTTTCATCCGTCCTAGTGTGTCTCCGTGGGGTGCGCCGGTATTATTTGTTAAAAAGAAAGATGGTTCCATGCGAATGTGTATTGATTATAGGCAATTGAACAAAGTGACGGTGAAGAACAAGTACCCTCTACCGCGCATAGATGATTTGTTTGATCAGTTACAGGGTGCGAGGGTGTTTTCTAAGATCGATCTTCGTTCAGGCTATCATCAGCTGAAGATCAGGGACTCGGATATTATGAAGACTGCATTCAGGACCCGATATGGTCATTATGAGTTTCTTGTGATGTCGTTTGGGTTGACCAACGCCCCAACAGCATTTATGCATCTGATGAACAGTGTGTTCAGGCCTTATTTGGATTCATTTGTGATTGTGTTCATTGATGACATTCTAGTCTACTCCCGTACTCAGGAGGAGCATGCTCAGCATTTGAGCATTGTGTTGCAGAGATTGAGGGAGGAGAAGCTATATGCTAAATTCTCCAAGTGCGAGTTTTGGCTCGAGTCCGTAGCATTTCCGGGACATGTGGTGTCTCGTGATGGTATTCAGGTTGATCAGAAAAAGATAGAGGCGGTGCAGAGTTGGCCTAGACCGTCCTCAGCTACAGAGATCGGGAGTTTTCTTGGCTTGGCGGGGTATTATCGCCGGTTTGTTCAGGGATTTTCATCCATTGCTTCTTCATTGACTAAATTGACCCAGAAGGGTGCACCATTCATGTGGTCGGATGAGTGCGAGGAGAGCTTTCAGAAGCTCAAGACAGCTTTGACCACAGCTCCAGTGTTAGTATTGCCATCAGCTTCGGGTTCATATACCGTTTATTGTGATGCCTCGAGAGTGGGGATAGGTTGTGTGTTGATGCAGGAAGGAAAGGTAATTGCTTATGCTTCTCGGCAATTGAAGCCGCATGAGAAGAACTATCCTGTTCATGACTTGGAGCTAGCCGCCATTGTTCATGCCTTGAAGATTTGGAGGCACTATTTGTACGGTGTGTCTTGTGAGGTGTATACCGACCATCGTAGTCTCCAGCACTTGTTCAAACAGAAAGACCTTAATTTGAGACAGCGGAGATGGCTTGAGTTGCTTAAGGATTATGACATCACTATATTATATAATCCGGGGAAGGCCAATGTGGTGGCCGATGCTTTGAGCCGGAAGGCGGTCAGTATGGGGAGCTTGGCATATATTCCAGCTGAGGAGAGGCCATTTGCTTATGATGTTCAGGTGATAGCCAATCGGCTAGTGAGGTTAGATATTTCGGAGCCCAGCAGAGTATTGGCTTGTGTTGTATCTCGGTCATCTCTATATGATCGTATTCGTGAGCGCCAGTATGATGATCCACATTTGGCTGTCCTTAGGGACAGAGTTCAGCATGATGATGCTAGAGATGTCACCATTGATAGTGACGGCGTATTGAGGATGCAGGGCCGGATATGTGTGCCCAATGTTGATGGCCTTCGTGAGTTGATTCTGGAAGAGGCCCATAGCTCGCGGTATTCTATCCATCCAGGAGCCGCGAAGATGTATCAAGATTTGAAACAGCACTATTGGTGGAGAAAGATGAAAATGGACATTGTCGGACATGTAGCACGGTGCCTCAACTGTCAGCAGGTTAAGTACGAGCATCCAGAGGCCCGGTGGTGTATTTCAGCGCATTGTTATTCCTGAGTGGAAATGGGAGAGGATCACTATGGACTTTGTTACTGGACTCCCTCGGACGGCGAGGAAGTTTGATTCCGTATGGGTGATTGTGGATAGACTGACCAAGTCAGCTCACTTCGTTCCAGTTAGTACTACCTACTCATCGGAGCGGTTGGCATCGATCTTTATTCGAGAGATTGTTCGGTTGCATAGAGTCCCAGTGTCTATCATATCCGACAGGGGTACTCAGTTCACTTCTCAGTTTTGGAGAGCATTTCAGCGAGAGATGGGTACGCGGGTTGAGTTGAGTACAACATTTCACCCCCGGACAGACGGGCAGTCTGAGTGCACTATTCAGATCTTGGAGGATATGTTGCGAGCTTGTGTGATTGATTTTGGTGGTTCGTGGGATGAGTTCCTACCACTTGCCGAGTTTGCCTACAACAACAGTTATCAGTCGAGTATTCAGATGGCCCCGTATGAGGCATTGTATGGCAGGCGGTGTAGATCCCCCGTGGGATGGTTTGAGCCTGGTGAGGTTAGATTGATAGGGACTGAGTTAGTCCAGGATGCTCTGGATAGAGCAAAGTTGATCCGGGAGAGGCTTCGTACGGCACAGTCTCGTCAGAAGAGTTATGCGGACCGTAGAGTTCGAGAGTTGTCTTTCATGGTTGGTGACAGAGCATTGTTGAAGGTTTCACCTATGAAGGGTGTCATGAGGTTTGGGAAGAAAGGAAAGTTGAGTCCCAGGTACATTGGTCCTTTTGAGATACTTAGGAGAGTTGGAGAGGTGGCATATGAGTTGGCCTTGCCGCCCAGATTATCCAGCGTTCATCCAGTATTCCATGTGTCTATGCTCCGGAAGTACATTGGAGATCCGTCTCATGTATTAGATTTCAGCACCATTCAACTTGATGGTGATCTATCCTATGATGTGGAGCCTATTGCCATTTTGGGACGGCATGTGAGAAAATTGAGGTCTAAGGAGATTGCATCAGTTAAGGTTCAGTGGAGAGGTCGACCTGTGGAGGAGGCCACTTGGGAGGCCGAGCGGGAGATGCGGAGCAGATATCCTCACTTGTTTGAGACTTCAGGTATGTTTCTTGACCCGCTCGAGGACGAGCGTTTGCTTAAGAGGGGGAGAATGTGACGACCCGGCCCGTCGTCACGGGAATTACCACCCCGTTATGTTGAAATTGTATGTTTTATGCTTTTATATCGGTGTTAAAGTCTATCGGGTGAGTTAGGAGTGAATTGGATTGAAAATGAGGCATATAGCCTTTGTGAAGGAAACTTGAATAAGGAAAGTTAACCCGGAGTTGACTATTTAGTTAGAGGGCTCGGAATCGGATTCTGATGATTCGGTTAGTTCCGGAGGTGATTTGTGACTTAGGGGAGCGATCGGAATTGAATTTGGAGGCCCGGTGTAGAAATAGGCTTGAATTGGCTAAGGTTGAATTTTGGCGAAATCCGAACGGTAGGTGAGATTTTGATCCGGGGGTCGGAATGGAATTCCGACAGCTGCAAGTAGCTCCGTTAGGTGATTTTGGATGTGCCTGCAAAATTTTAGGTCATTCGGACGTCGTTTGGTCGGGTTTTTGATCGAATGTGTAATTCGGAAAGTTTTAAGAAATTTAGGCTTGAATCCGTGTGTAATTGGTGATTTTGATGTTTAGGATGGTGATTTGATGATTGGAACAAGTTCGTATCGTGGTTTGGAGTATGTTGGTGGTTTTCGTTGGGGTCCCGGGGGCCTCGGGATGAATTCGGGGGTCCAAACGGACCAATTTGTGCCAAAAGGCACTGCTGTTCTGCTGCAATAATTGCAGAGAATTTTTGTTCATCGCGATCGCGGGAGGTGTGATGCGATCGCGTAAGGTCGACCTGGTTGTGCGTCACGATCGTGTGGTAATGTCTGCGATCGCGTAGGTCAATAGCGGAATGCAGTGCGATCGCGTTTGGGTTCACGCGATCGCGGTCAAGTCCGGATGCAATGCGATCGCGTGGTTGGAGTTGCGATCGCGTAGGGATCTTTTGTTGTTCACCGCGATCGCGTGCCAAAGGCTGCGATCGCGTAGAAGAAAAATCAGGCCCCAGGGATTTGTGCATCGCGATCGCGAGCCCAGTGCTGCGATCGCGTAGGGTTAATTGGCCTGGCAGTGAGTTTAAGTTCAGAACAGAACCAGTCGCGGATTTCATACCCCAAAACGCCATTTTTGAGTTCCAAGAGAAGAAATTGACGGGAATTGCTGGGAATTCATCGGGGATTCGTTGGAGGTAAGTTTTGTGGCTTAATTACATCATTTTAACATGAAATCATTGGTTAAATTTCTGTAAATGGAAGATTAAAGGTGGGTTTGAGCCCTAGGCCTAAATTGAAGAAAAACACCGATTTGAGTGGCCAAATGGAGTCCGATTTTGGTAAATTTTATATGCTTAGACTCGTATCGAGATGAGGGTTCCGAATATATGACTTTTGTAATTTTTCGACAAGCGTACCGAAAGTCGGGTTTTGACAACTTTGGGAATTTTGATGTAAATCGAGTTGTATTGATTGGGTGTCGTCCCATTGGCCTAATTTGTTGTATTTCTACTGTATTTGATCAGATTTTACGCGTGTGGAGCTTGATTCTCGTGGCAAGGGCATTGCGGAGTAGTCGTCGCGCCGTATTGAGGTGAGTAATAGATGTGGGTGATGACCAGCGGGTTCGAAACCCCGGTATACCACTTTGTGACGCTGTATAGCGGCGAGACACGCACACTCTTGAGAGTGCGGGGTCGATCATGAACCGGAGACTATATATTAGTCCGACCTGTTGATACTGTATTATTGGCTATTCTCGAGCCGTTGAACCCCCTTCTTGGGCGGTTGAGTATACTTGTGGGCCGTGAGCCAGATTATTGGATCCCGCGAGGATCGTTATCATTGTCTTATCATATAGACATGCTAGTTTACTACTAGTCCGCATCTATTTATGTTATTATGCTAATTCCAATCTCGGGAACTTGATATTACTGTTTTCCAACTGAAAAATGATAAAAGAGTTTTCAAAAACTACTTTTGAGCCTGCGAGGCTGTATCTGCATATTAGCTGACTAGTAGTGGATCGGGCCGCGCGCCGCAGCGAGATATATGTTGGATCGGACTGCACGCCGCAGGAATATCTCTATGAGATGTGCTTGGGCTGTAGGAGGAGCCCCTCCGGAGTCTGAACCCCCACAGTGAGCACGGGTACCCAAAATTGGAGTCGGGCTACGCGCCGTAGCGGTCATATCATGCATTGCATTGCATTTAGCTACATCTGCTAGTTGTTATGCTATTTATTGGTATTTGTTGGTACAGGTACAGTGAATATTGATTCTATGACAGGGTAGCTGATTATAGTTTTACATAGTGCTTTATTGCGGATTTCTTATCTGCGCTGTCTTACCCTTGTTTATTACCACTGAGTCTGGCAGTACTCATTTTACTCCCTGCACCTTGTGTGCAGATCCAGGTACCTCTCAGCAGACTTGATTCGGTAGCTACTTGGAGGCATTGTGCGGGATAGGCGAGGTAGCTGCAGCGTCCGCAGGACCTGACTCCCCTTCTAGCTGTCATTTCTTATCTTGTTGTCTTTCCTTTCCGCACTGAGTTGTTATAAACTTTATTACACTTATGTTCTTTAGAGGCTCATGACTCTTGACCCTTGGTCTATGGGAGTTGATGTATTATGGGACTTGATTTCCCCGTTTTCGTTATATGTATCGCTATTGCTTCGTGATTTGATATGCTTAAATGGGCTAAAGAGAGCTTCTAGCTCCGTTATTGTTATTGATTGGTCAGGCTGGCTTAGCAATGTGCTGAGCGCCATCACGACCGGATTTGGGGTCGTGACATCTATCTACTTTAGATTATATAAATATATCTCTTTGTTTCATTTTAAATAGTGGAGAGTGAAAAACAAAGTTAAATTTTTTTCTTCTCTTTTCTTTTGTGTTAGATTTTCTTCCTATAAATTTTTGTTGTTTCTACTCCTAGTTATACTAGAAGGGCTTGTTGAATCCTGGGTGATACATCTAATATTATTTATCTCGGTGTGGGCGAAATATTATTAAGGACAGTGTCCTTGACACGCCTCAAGCTAAACCTTTTATTCTCCATATTCATCAAGTTTTTCCAACAATCTTAAGGATATTGTTATTATGGAAATAACGCTACTAATGTTGTTGTTGATGCTACTACACCTACTGCTCCAGTTATTTTTGTTGTTGTTACTAATTACGTATGCTAAGCCATTTCCCGATGTTTCAAAAATTGAGGTTTTTGGTGAAGATAATTTTAAGCGTTGGCAGAAATGGGTGCATTCTATTTTGGATATGTTTGGAGTTTCTTTTGCTCTTACTGATCCAAAGCCAAGTGAATCAACTTCCATTCATATGGATCAATGGGTTCATGCTAATAAGGTATGTAGACATACTATAATTTTTACTCATTCTAATGAATTGTTCGATGTCTATATTTCCTATAAGGAGGCAAAAGAAATCTGAGAGTCAATGATAACAAAGTATACTGCTGAAGATTCCACTAAACAAAAGTTTGTAATTGAAAACTACTACAAGTGGGAGATGACGAAGGACAAGGACATAACTGCACAAATCAACGAATATCACAAATTGATTGAAGATCTTAAATCTGAAGATATTTCTCTGCCCAAAACTTTTTTTGCTGGTATGCTTATAAAAAACCTTTCCAAATCTTGGAATGACTACAAACAACAATTGAAACACAAACATAAGCAATTGTCGCTGAAGGAGTTGGTCAAGCATATTATGATTGAAAATACAAATCGCAAGCAAGTTGTTGTTGACAAGGGAAACGAGATTGCTACAAGAGCCAACTTGGTGGAGAACAATAAGCGGCAGGACAAATCAAATAACAGGTATGATAAAGGAAATATTTATAAGCCCAAAACCAACAATCATACTTTCACGAAAAAAGTAACTGCTTTGTATGTGGCAAATCTGGCCATCATGCTGCTCAATGCCGGAAGAGGGCTGGGAATGACAATCCCGCTAAGGCTAAAGCAAATTTAACTGAAGCCAAAGCGGATGGCATAATTGTTGTAGTTGTTTCCCAAGTGAACCTTGTGGCCAATGTGAAAGATTGGGTGTTAGATTCTGGTGCCACTAGGCATATATGTGCTAACAAAAATACTTTGTGTCTTACACCCAAGTTGAGGAAAGAGAAGAAGTTGTATATCTTGGTGATTCAAGAACTGCTCTAGTTTTTGAAAAAAGGCAAAGTTCTTCTCAAACTCACATCTGGCAACATTTTGACATTGAATGACGTGTTACATGTTCTTAGTATCCGAGCCAATCTGATCTATGTGGGATTATTAGGAAAAGTAGGGGTGAAGGTTTCTTTTGAATCTGATAAGACCGTGTTACCAAGAATAATAATTCTATTGGCAAGGGTTATAATAGCCATGACTTGTTTGTACTCAATATTACTAATTAGTTTATCTTATATTTAAACTAGATGTAGGCTCGCATGCTCTGCACGGGCCCAAGAGCATGCTGAGGCCCGTGCATGCCATACTACAACATTAGAAAGAGCTTGCATATTTCTATCTACATTCAACGCTTTGTGCTTTACTTAAAATCATGAGAAGAACATCTCTCTTGCCTGTGAATTTCTAATACATTGCAACTCAGATGAATGGCAAAGTATTTAATAGACACACACAATTCCTAAGAATATCTGATCTTGCAACCATGATCTTTTCTACTGCGTGAAAAAAGAAAATCAGCAAAGTCAATTGTCTTCTCAAGAATACATTTGAATTTTTTTTTGTTATAAAGGAGCAAATCTTGACTAAAAAAAGGAGCAAACATTTAACTTTTCTGGTGCTCATCCCAGTAAATCATCCCTAAAAGTACAATAAAAGCAATCTCAACTTTCTTATAGCAAACCACTTCAGCACCAACGCATTCTATTTGAGTTTTGGTTGCTCGATCATCACTTAAAAAATAATTTTCTTAAGGAACCCGCCTTTAGTATTTGCAAAATTTATGAGTCCGCTATTTTAAGCATAAAACACATGCTAAATTCATGTAATGAATCATAATGAACAAAATGCAACAGTACATGAATCATGATGAGCAAAATATAACAGTATACTCTGCACTCTGTCAAAAATCACATATAGTTAAACTATATATTTTATCTCTAAACGGAATAGATTCCACATTCATGCATTGTATTCCTACGTATAAGAAGACGTTAAGCAAAAAGTAGGTTCATATCTCTCTCCTTCAATCTCGCGTGGACTTGCAAGCACCTTAAGGTTAAAGATAAAGTAGGTCACATGAACAAGTAAAAGACACTTGTTAGTAGACAACCAACTTTACCAACCAGCCTGCATATTAACAAATATAGCATCTCAAAAGAGAATACAATCAGTTTGTGTATCGATCCAAGGAGAATATAATCACATTTACTCTAAGACCTTAAGAAATGTGTTAAATTGATCATCAATGTCACAGTTGTCCTCAGCTGACTCTTTCTCACAAATACGGATGCCGATTAAAGTCATGATAAATTGTGAATTGGAACCATGGCGACTCAAAAACAGAATCAACTCACTAAAAGCACATGCTCTACAAAAATTATCAACTAAAACAAAAGCAACAACAAAAACACTTTAGGATGCATGTCACCTAAACAATAGCAAGATTTTTCTTCAGAATTGTAAGCACTTGTTTTTAAGCTAAAATGACAAAAACAAGCCGAAAGTCAAAAGTTAGAATTCCTAACTTATGGCTTAAAAGCTATTTTGGCTTAAATGCCACTTAAAACAAGCCCATCCAAACGGGCGCTTAATCTGGCGATGGTAAGTATTGACATGAAAAGTGGAGCATCTCAATCTTGAGGGGGAAAAAGACTGAATCTCATCTAAAGCAAGTATTCTTTTTCTTAGAGAGATTTTTTTGATTTTTAAGTGAATCATAAGATGGTCGAACGAGAACATAAAGACATGTAAAACACAGAGCATATTTTAGTAATAAAATACTTAACATTTTCTAAGACATACCAAATAATTTTCTCTTTTGATGTATAACTTTTCAAGACATAGCAAACGATTAATGAATAAAGATAAAAAAGGGTATAATTGAGACACGTCACGTATTTACATCACAACCAATCAGGGGTGGACATTATCACCATTCAGAGAAATTATTGCAGAATTTGGGTAGAGCCTCACATTCGGAAAGCAGCATTTGAACACTGGATTGGAATTACCTTTTTCGCAAGATATTCCCAGGTATCACACCTAACCATTTATATTTATCATCATAACATCAATACTGCAGTGAATCATAATAGAATTGACTGAGAGAAGCAATTGATAGTGCTATCATAAATATCAAATTCACTTAATCATTATTTGCACATCTTGCAAAAATAATTCTCTGATTTACCCTTACAATAGAGAAATCAATTATATTATTCTTATCTGAGTTTCTCATAGGCCTAGCAATCAAACAAATAGAGAAAAACATGAATTGAAAGGATGAACTTGCTCAAATTAGCTAAAAGAGAGCACGTGTATCCAAAGCGTCTCAACCACTATGTAGGAAAGAGTACAATTACGCCTCAATGTCATCTATTTTCCTACAAATGCATGAGAAATTCTTAAGTGCTATATAATTCAGTTAAGATTTATTTAGGATAAGATACCTCCTAAATCTCACACAAATTTTCAGCATGGTCGATGTAATCTTTGCGCTCTCCTGGTGAAGAAAATGACATTGTAGTTTTACAATGGTTCTAAGTATATATAAAAAAGAAATAGTGAAAGTATAAGAGAGAAAAACATCGGTCATATTCTCAACAGAAAAAGATCAAGCAAATATAAATAATCTTTTTTCACACAATTATCACCAATGAAGCTGGACAAAATTGACAAACGCTCACCATTTACATGTTAATCTTTGTTCTCACACACACACACACACATATATATATATATATATATATATATATATATATATATATATATATATATATATATATATATATATATATATTTTTTTTTTTTTTTTTTTTTTGCATAGCAGTAAGCCAATCTTGGTTTAAATAATATTTTGGTAGCCAAAGTAATTTGTTGCACATTCAATATTTTATTTATGTGATATCAGGGAAAATGTGTAAGTGCAAAAAGATGTAAAACACTTGGGAAAAAAAGGTAGACAAAGCACTCAGTTGCTTACTTGATTTAGCTTGAGATCAAAGAAAAAGAGCATAGAGTGGTAAATGCCTTCATTCAAACTGTAATTGATAATTCAAGTACTTTGGCTAGTCATTTAGTTGATACCTTTTGTATATGTACAAAGAATAATACTCGGAAAGAGGCAAGAAAGGCGAATTGAAAATCTACCAATAGAAATTTAATTACAAACATATTAAAAAAAAATAATGAACCAGCAGCAAACATATGAGAAGAAAACTTTGCATGAGTTAATTTATTCCTTCATCTACTATTCTTTGAACTTCTAAGAAATTGTTCAATTTTTTCTTAGTACGTAGACAGGCAGATTTACCATGGTTGAAGCGGTGTCATCCGACACCACTTCGCCAAATTTTTTATTAATCATATATAATTGATACTATGCAAAATAAATAATTTGATACAAATAAAATAAAATGATACCATTTCATCACAATGGGCTAGTCGGTTCGATGGTCTATTGCCGAAAATCCATGCAAATTGTCTGTGGTTCGATTCCTAGCAACTACATTCCCAACCTTTGGCACTTTTGAGTAATAGAGTAGCAGTCCTTTTTATTCAAAAGTTGTAGTAAGGTACTTTTTTTTAATATGATATTGTTAATATATTTGTTTCTTTATCTATTTCTTTAAATGTCGACACCGCTTACGGAAAGTGCTACGTATACCCCTGTATGTACATATGTAAGGACGTATAGCTCTAACAGAAATGTCTTCTACTCATAAGAACTGTAAATCATCTTAATTTTAACTTTTCTTTTGTCAAATTCCACTCTTTATGTGTATTCATTGAATAAAGATTTTATTTTCTTTGCATGTAGATTCATATATATAGAGTTCACTTAACTTCTTATGACACACCAAAAATTAAAGAAAAATAACTACATCTTAACACCAAATACTGAACAAAATATAATGGACAAACTATTTATAGAAGAAACCAGATAATAAAGCACATATTTCACCGAATATACTCACCAGAAAAGAGATAACGATTACAAATGGACAGTAAAGGACCAACACCTGAGACAACGGAGATAGATCTCATACCCTATGCTTCAAAAAAAAGTGAAGGATAGTAAAGTAGCAAATACATAAAGCATTAGCTACTATATGGAGATAATCTGACAAATCATCGACAACCATTAGTAATTTTAAGAGAAAATCCATATGCATACAATCCCAGGAACAACAAAACCTGCAAATTAGAAAAGGAAAAATCCATAACATCGATTTTCAGCAGATAAATAAGAACTTGATGAGTATTAATTTTTAACCAAAAATAGACCAATTGTCAATCCCGAAACCTAGCAAACACACATACATCTACAGAACTCAGCAAGAGAGTAGCCAAGAAAAAATAACAAATGCCCACCAAATCCATATAACCAAGAAATAGGGGCAGAAAAAAAGTATCAAAATTAAAAAATATAGTAGATATCAAAAGGGTTGAGAGAAAGAGCATAAAATTTACCATTTTACTTCCTAGGGTTGAGATGAGGCGATATTTCTGAAAATAACGAAATCACAGAGAAAGAAATAAGACAAAGAAAAACCAAGGAAACAGACATAAATGGAATAGAAGAGAAGTGACGTGTTAGCTTACTGGAGTAGGAGAGAAATATCTTCTGAAAAGACTAACATGTCAAATACCAATTTTGCCCATAAACCAATTGATATTTTACTGTTCTACCCTTCATCGTACCAAAATACACCAAGCCCGACATAGTAAATGCGTATTCTTCAACAAATGGGAGTAGAAGGATCCGTAAGAACTTGCAAATTAATGCAACGGAGCAAAGAAGAAGAACCAAAAACCAGCAGATATCATAACCCACAAAGTCAAGAATAAATGCATGCAACATTACTACTACACAAAAATCCAACAAAGCAGTTTGAACAAACACTAAAAACCAATCAAAATAGAAAATTAACAAAGAAGAGACCACAAAACTAAAAGGTCAAAAATTAGAGCATAAACTAACCTCAACGGAGTGCAATCAATGGGCTCGTCTGCAACTCTCTCCAGAAATGTTTGTGTCAAAATCGAACAGGAACTGAAAAGCAATAATTTAGATTCTTCAGATGAAAGAGTGCGATTTAGCAAAGGGACAGATTCAGCTCAATTTATAGGAACACTAATAAACAACTAAAGTAATACGTGCTAAAACCTGGGGCAGAAGATTGTTGTTTGAGAAGTAGTAAGGTTTTTTTTTTCAGGACTTGATAAGGAAATTATTTCAAAGGTCCAACAAATTACTGTCAACCATTAGCAATTTTATGAGAAAATCTGCATGCGTACAATCCTTTGAACAACAAAAATTACAAATTAGAAAGTGGAAAATCAAAACATTGATTTTCAGTAGATGAAAAAGAACATGACGAGGGAATTAATTTTCTGACCAAAAATAGACCTTTTGTTAATTCCAAAACCCAGCAAACACACATGCATCTATAGATCCTTGCAAGAGAGTGCTAAAGAAAATTTAACAAATACGCACCAAATCCCTATAAATCAAGAAACAGGTGAAGGAATTTTTTATGGTATTTATGTTGTTTATGAGGAAAAAATGCTTTGATTAGTATTTGTTTGTGTGTTATAGGTGCATGTGATGCAATGGATGCTAAGAAGAGTATTTTGAAGTCATATGTGGATGAAAAGACCAAGAAAAGATCTAAGGTGAAAAGAGCTGGAAGAAGCAGTCAAAAATACGTAACACTGTTCATCTGCGATTCATTCGCGGTCACGGATGAACTGCGAAAAAGAGGCATTCTGAAGTTTGGATTCGAATTTAGTTTTTTAGCCCTAAAACCGCTATATAAACTCCTAGTTTGCCCCATAGAGGGATGTTGTCTTTAATTCATTACTTTTGCAAGATATTTAGTAAGAGAGAATCTTCTCAAACTCCTTTTATTTTTATCAATTATTTCTTTATGATTTCAATTATTATTCTTGTTTCTTCAAGCATGAGTAGCTAAATTCTATTCTAAGGTTTTGATGGAACCTATTGAGTGATGAACTTATCGTTTATGTGATTACAAATTGTGACTTAGATTTCTATTTGTTCATCTTCATTCTTGTTGTAGTTAATTGGTAGACGTCCCAATTAGCGATGCCTATTTAGTGTGCATAACTTGGAAAAGAGTGCATATTTAGGTATATTGTTGAACAACACCACACCTAGGTTATTGGAGGAATCTATAACTTTAGGCGTAAATACGGGGTTAGGAATAACGAAGTCTTGGGTGCAATCTTAAGTGAACTATTCAAATTAAAGCTAGCTAGGGTAGCTCGAGAGAGTGCACTAGTATATTATTGTAATTGCTCGGGAGAGGGTTACGATACACATAGCGTTCATGATTGATAGAATATATTAACAATTTGTATGAGCATAACGATAAGGGATTCCATCAATAAGGGAAATCATTACCTTAGTCCTTCTCATAATATTCTTTTTACTCTACATTCAATTGTTTCTTTCAAGCATTCTTAATTACTGAAAGTAGATATTGGAAAATCACACAAAGATATATTCAAAGTTTGGGAACTTGATTCGGAAGTACTTTTGGGGTTGTCATAGTTGAAATTGGTAGGTTAATTCTCCGTGGGATCGATCTTGGACTTATTAGACCAAGTTATATTGACTACGACCATTGCTTGGACGTAAATCAATTTTGGCGCCGTTGCCGGGGAATTTACACAATTATCAATTTCCATTGACAAAACTTCAAGATTCTTGTGTATTCAGGTTATTTCTACACTCTACATTGAATATTTTGACGGTTGTTGATTTGGGTATTCAGGTGCATGCCTAGAAAATCTGCAAGGACTGGAGAACTAATTGAAGGACTCTCAGACCCCGAGCAAACTTTCTGGGCACGTAACAAAGCCATCAAACAAATTCAACAATATCAACAACCAATCAAATTAGACTTCGACATGGGTGATGCAAACAAACAAAACCAGCAAGCCGGGCTAAATATGCAAGAGGCACAGGAGGCACAGGAAGGTGCATTGTTCGACTGGGCACAACCCACAGCGGATAATTTGGCAACTGCCATCGTTGTGCCAGCAATTCAAGCTGAGTCTTTCCAGATCACTAGCAACATGCTTCACTTGTTGCAAAACAAGGGATTATTCTCTGGGTCTCAGGTTGAAGATCCACAGCAGCACCTCAAGAACTTTCTATCAATATGCAAGACACAAAGACATATTCAAAGTTTGGGAACTTGATTCGGAAGTACTTTTGGGGTTGTGATAGTTGCAATTGGTAGGTTAATTCTCTGTGGGATCGATCTTGGACTTATTATACCAAGTTATATTGACTACGACCGTTGCTTGGACGTGAATCATCTAGCAAATGACCCAACTGCTCTTTCACCCAAACTTTACCATCTTCATCCAGATCATTACACCACTCTTGTAGTTGTACTCGAGCTCTTTCTATGATAACCTGGGGTGATTCTTGGATAGTATCCATTTGATCCTGGAAATTCAAGGTTTTAGGGGTGACTCTTAAACTCTCTATGAAAGCATGTTTTCTTAAATGAAACAAATTACCCGCTTATTTATGACCAAAAATATTTGACACATTTTTAATGACTATTTTTCCAAAAAAAGGAGATTGGACCCGATGGGGGTTGCCTACGTATCTCACATCCAGTGAGAATCAAACCGTCGTAGTTCGCCAAAGAAAACAAACCAAGTTTTAAAACAAAAATCTTTTTATTTTCGTAAATAAAACCCAAAAATATTATTTTTGAAGACACACTAAAATAAACCCTATTTTTTTTATCCTTTTTTCATTTTATTTCGAAAATAACTTAACAAGATTTTGACATAATTCGGGAAAAACTAATTTATTGTTATTTTTCTTTTCTTCGGTTTTCCAATATTTGAAGCTTGTCAACATGCTGATCTAAACAAGTAGATGCACAAAATCTGATGCAACAGGATGGCCTTTTTATTTCAGGTTGCTAGCCCTAGACGAACTCAACCCCTGTGTTGAGTCCCCTAAGTCAAATGCACATGATGCAGATAAGCGTTCCTACTAGGGATCCGGCATGAAGATTGTCACAACCCCCAATCCGGTCGTGATGGCGCCCAGCACATTGCTAAGCCAGCCTGACCAATCAATATCAACAACGGAGCTAGAAGCTCTCTTTAACCCATTTAAGCATTTCAAAATATGAAACTATAGTAATACTTATACCAACAGCGAGGAGACCAAGTCCCAAAATATACTAACTCCCATAGACCGAAGGGTCAAGAGTCATGAGCCTCTAAAGAACATAAGTGTAATAAAGTTTATAACAAACTCGGTGCGGAAAAGAAAGACAACAAGATAAGAAATGACAGCTAGAAGGGGAGTCAGGTCCTGCGGACGCTGCAGCTACCTCGACTATCCCGCACAATGCCTCCGAGTAGCTACCGAATCAAGTCCGCTGAGAGGTACCTGGATCTGCACACAAGGTGCAGGGAGTAAAATGAGTACTGCCAGACTCAGTGGTAATAAACAAGGGTAAGACAACGCAGATAAGAAATCCGCAATAAAGCACTATGTAAAACTATAATCGGCTACCCTGTCATAGAATCAATATTCATTGTACCTGTACCAACAAATACCAATAAATAGCATAACAGCTAGCAGATGTAGCTAAATGCAATGCAATGCATGATATGACCGCTACGGCGCGTGGCCCGACTCCAATTTTGGGTACCCGTGCTCACTGTGGGGGTTCAGACTCCGGAGGGGCTCCTACAGCCCAAGCACATCTCATAGAGATATTCCTGCGGCGTGCAGTCCGATCCAACATATATCTCGCTGCGGCGCGCGGCCCGATCCACTACTAGTCAGCTAATATGCAGATACAGCCTCGCAAGCTCAAAAGTAGTTTTTGAAAACTCTTTTATCATTTTTCAGTTGGAAAACAGTAATATCAAGTTCCAGAGATTGGAATTAGCATAATAACAGAAATAGCTGCGGACTAGTAGTAAAATAGCATGTCTATATGATAAGACAATGATAACGATCCTCGCGGGATCCAATAACTGGCTCACGGCCCACAAGTATACTCA
Source organism: Nicotiana noctiflora (assembly GCA_032618575.1). Taxonomy (NCBI): domain Eukaryota; kingdom Viridiplantae; phylum Streptophyta; class Magnoliopsida; order Solanales; family Solanaceae; genus Nicotiana; species Nicotiana noctiflora. The sequence goes on from JASVEL010011219.1 coordinate 23,126, forward strand.
ACCGCCCAAGAAGGGGGTTCAACGGCTCGAGAATAGCCAATAATACAGTATCAACAGGTCGGACTAATATATAGTCTCCAGTTCATGATCGACCCCGCACTCTCGAGAGTGTGCGTGTCTCGCCGCTATACAGCGTCACAAAGTGGTATACCGGGGTTTCGAACCCGCCGGTCATCACCCACATCTATTACTCACCTCAATACGGCGCGACGACTACTCCGCAATGCCCTTGCCACGAGAATCAAGCTCCGCACGCGTAGAATCTGATCAAATACAGTAGAAATGCAACAAATTAGGCCAATGGGACGACACCCAATCAATATAACTCAATTTACATCAAAATTCCCAAAGTTGTCAAAACTCGACTTTCGGTACGCTTGTCAAAAAATTACAAAAGTCACATATTCGGAACCCTCATCTCGATACGAGTCTAGGCATATAAAATTTACCAAAATCGGACTCCATTTGGCCACTCAAATCAGTGTTTTTCTTCAATTTAGGCCTAGGGCTCAAACCCACCTTTAATCTTCCATTTACAGAAATTTAACCAATGATTTCATGTTAAAATGATGTAATTAAGCCACAAAACTTACCTCCAACGAAACCCCGATGATTTCTCAGCAATCTCCCGTCAATTTCTTCTCTTGGAACTCAAAAATGGCGTTTTGGGTTAATGAACCCGTAGCCCCTCTGTTCTGTGATTAAATTCTCTGCCAGACCCATTTGCTCTATGCGATCGCGACTCTACTCACGCGATCGCGATGTTCAAACATTTCGCCCTCACGCGATCGCGACTCTCCTCACGCGATCGCGATGTACAACCATCCGGCTTCACGCGATCGCGTCCCTCTTCCTGCGATCGCGTAGCATATTTTTCCCTGGACCCCATTTCTATTCTACGCGATCGCGTAGATGCTCATGCGATCGCGATGACCACCCTGTTAACCCTACGCGATCGCGTCCGTGCTCCTGCGATCGCGTCGCTTCCGTTCTTGACCTTACGCGATCGTGTCCCTAAGTCACAAATCACCTCCCGGAACTAACCGAATCATCAGAATTCGATTCCGAGCCCTCTAACCAAATAGTCAACTCCGGGTTGACTTTCCTTATTCAAGTTTCCTTCAAAAAGGCTATATGCCTCATTTTCAATCCATTTCACTCCTAACTCACCCGATAGATTCTAACACTGATATAAAATCATAAAACATGTATTTACAACATAACGGGGTGGTAATTCTCGTGACGACGGGCCGGGTCGTCACATTCTCCCCTCTTAAGCAAACGCTCGTCCTCGAGCGGGTCAAGAAACATACCTGAAGTCTCAAACAAGTGAGGATATCTGCTCCGCATCTCCCGCTCGATCTCCCAAGTGGCCTCCTCCATGGGTCGACCTCTCCACAGAACCTTAACTGATACAATCTCCTTGGACCTTAATTTTCTCACCCGACGACCCAAAATAGCAATAGGCTCCACATCATAGGATAGATTACCATCAAGCTGAATGGTACTGAAGTCTAATACATGAGACGGATCTCCAATGTACTTCCGGAGCATAGACACATGGAATACTGGATGGACGCTGGATAATCTGGGCGGCAAGGCTAACTCATATGCCACCTCTCCAACCCTCCTAAGTATCTCAAAAGGACCAATGTACCTGGGACTCAACTTTCCTTTCTTCCCAAACCTCATAACACCCTTCATAGGTGAAACCTTCAACAATACTCTGTCACCAACCATGAAAGACAACTCTCGAACTCTACGGTCCGCATAACTCTTCCGACGAGACTGTGCTGTACGAAGCCTCTCCTGGATCAACTTTGCTCTATCCAGAGCATCCTGGACTAACTCAGTCCCTATCAATCTAACCTCACCAGGCTCAAACCATCCCACGGGGGATCTACACCGTCTGCCATACAATGCCTCATACGGGGCCATCTGAATACTCGACTGATAACTGTTGTTGTAGGCAAATTCAGCAAGTGGTAGGAACTCATCCCACGAACCACCAAAGTCAATCACACATGCTCGCAACATATCCTCCAGAATCTAAATAGTACGCTCAGACTGCCCATCTGTCTGGGGGTGAAATGCTGTACTCAACTCAACCCGTGTACCCATCTCTCGCTGAAATGCTCTCCAAAACTGAGAAGTGAACTGAGTACCCCTGTCGGATATGATAGACACCGGGACTCCATGCAACCGAACAATCTCTCGAATAAAGATCGTTGCCAACCGCTCCGATGAGTAGGTAGTACTAACTGGAATGAAGTGAGATGACTTGGTC
>JASVEL010011220.1:0-122890 GCA_032618575.1 Nicotiana noctiflora
GTAAGTCATCACTACTATGAGTACTACGATCTCCAGTCCACTTCTATCTCAACAAGGTCCCATACTGACCAAATCCTCACTCGTACCACTATGGTATACAACCATCTCAATGTATGAAGATATATATATATATATATATATATATATATATATATACCTATGTCTGTAATGTATAGGTATTTAAGTATGTATACATATACCGCTGCGGCGCGCAGCCCGATCCAATATATATACTGCTGCGGCGTGCAGCCTGATCCAATATATATATACTGCTGTGGCGTGCAGCCCGATCCATTTAACGTCGACAGCACTCACTAGGGGTGTGTACAGACTTCGGAGGGTTCCTACAGTCAATAATACTGCGATGTGCAGTCCGATCCAACATATATACCGCTGCGGCATGCATCCTGATCCAATACATATACTGTTGCGGCGTGCGGCCCGATCCAATATTTATATATACATATATAATACCTCAAAACGGGTCCTCGGCCCTATCCCAATTAGTATAGGATTGGCCTTTCAGGCCCACTCAGCTAAATCATGGAATCTCCTCCCTAAGTAATCTATCTCTCACAGTACTCATCTAGTACTGGCTCCTAATAGGCTATTCATCTAGTTTTACAGCTGAATGAAAGTTTCCAACATGATATAAGGTTCACCTAACTCTACAGGTTCCCTAATGCTCTACAGATCGGCACAAGGCCCCAAACATGGCTGCCAGCCCAATTATGCAGTTATAATCTCATTATCAGTCATAATACACAGTATACTACTAGCCGGGAAGGACCAAGTCCATGTTCCTAATCACAATGTCACCATGCCTGTCACAAGACACGTGTTTCAGCTCAACATAGCAATGTGAAGTGCTAGTACGAGGTTTCAAACCCTCAGTACATTATTTACTACCACCACTCACCTCGCACCGGTAAAAGCCTCAGTCCGCCTTGCGCTTGCCTCGAAAATCAATCTCCTCGGATGCCAAATCTGCTCAAAGTCAATGATAATACATCAATATATGCCAAATTCACGCAACCCATTCCAAATAACCCAATTTGCATCAAAACCCACAAAGTTGTCAAAACCTGACTTTTGGTCCGCTTCTCGAAAAATTATAAAAGTTACATATTCGGAACCCTCGTCTCAATACGAGTCTAGTCATATATAATTTACCAAATTCGGACTCCATTTGCACACTCAAATCAGTGTTTTCCACAATTTTGGGCCTAGGGCTAAAACCCACCTTTAATCTTCCATTTTCATAGAAATAATCAATGATTTCATGATTAAAGCGCGAACTTAAGCCACAAAACTTACCTCCGACAATATCCCGATGATCTCCAGCTATTTCCCATCTCTTTCTCTCTCTAGGGTCCAACAATGGAGGTTTATGAAATGAAACCCGCATATGAAATGTTCTGGTTTTAAATTCACTGCCCGGAGATTTAACTCTACGCATTCGCGATGCCTCTCACGCGAACGTGATGCCTTTCTTCGCTCCTTCACCGCGAACGCGACATACAGTTACGCGTCCGCGAAGTCCATTCTCCCCAGCCGCCGAGTTTTCCTCTACGCGAACACACACCAAAAGTTACTCGTGCCCTTTTTATACTGTTCCAGTTTACTAACAAGTTGTTCCATTCACCCAGTTTCCTTTCTGATTCATCTTTAATTTAATATTAGCCTTTACTGTAGCAACATTATACATCAACTCATGTTACCACAAGAGAATCGTACATAAGACCACACCGTCTAAGACTCACAGGCCGCTGAATACTCCCTCAGATGTTTCCCAGAGTACCACCTTCTACAATACTTTATTCTGATGAACTTCCTGCGATTTGTTTTTTTTTTTTGAATTCGTTATCATTACCTTCCAATATAGATGCATAGAATCTCATCATCCACATACATAACAAAAGTCTCGATTTCTTCTAACAAAACCACGGTCTTTACCCGCATATGCAACCCTTAAGCACCTGACCGTTACAAGCAAAATCTTGAACATCGCAAGGCTATTCTCGGGCGTCATTCACCCTTATACAGTTATAATTAATATGTCTTATTAAACGGAACCACTCGTGCCTTATTATAACCCTGACATCGCAGAACATGATCACATACAGATACATTTATATATCTTCCCTTTCTATATACCGAACATTCTTTAGCAACAGCCGTTCAAAATGTCCTAGTATTCCTTCACATCTACGAAGCACCATAACCTTCATCAGAACTTTCCCAACATGCTTGGAGACAGAACCAACATAGCACACAATAGTGCAATCCGTTAGTCAATAACAACCTCCCCAACTTGGCTCGGAGCCATACATCAAAGCACTTTTAGCCACTCACAACATTCTTACTCCATTGGTGCCACAATGTTCTAGTTAGATTAAACTCAAGTCAATTACAAGCTTCGGCGGAGATTCGAATCATCACACATCTTAACTCTTTTGCAACTCTTGCATTTATACACTCACCGTTTAAGCCTATTCTCCAGATATTTCGACTGAGCTTCCTCTGTAATTTGGCCTATCCACCTGCCAGCGAATCACCAAAATCTTCCGAACAATACATCCGCAACTTGACAAGACATCACAATGCATATCAACAACATAAATCTCACTACTACACAATTATATCATCAGCATTAATACATGAACATGCGCTGCACCGACTCAAATCATAACACATATACCTTTCACCATGATACACCTAGCATAACCAATCCAGTTTTATTGAGTCTGAACTTATACTATCACATGTAGTGCACTATACATTTCCGCTAAGAGGCTATAAACATATTCCCCGCGCCTATAGCTAGGGCTACATGTTAAATCACAATAAGAACCGAATACCTTACAGCTCTCCCATTATCAAACAACCCTTTTCACAATTAAGATCAATACAAATTGTATGAACTTTATAATACTGGCTCGCGAAATTAGCACCTTGGTGCTCAAGCTATAGACAAGGATCTGGCCTCAAGTCCTCCAGACAGGCCCAACATGAACTCACAGAGATTATACCTCGTCCCTCGATTTTGAAATCATAAGCCATCAAGGCAAATTTATCACTAAGCACTCGAGTGCACTTACAGACGTGTAGAAGGAGTTTCAAGAATTACATCTCAAGTTGAATCAAGCACGCACGATAAGAATTTCAAGAATTTGAAACTTTCCTAATGGTTTGCAGCCTCCCGAGGATAAGTACAGGCATCCCCGTACCGATCCATGAGACTCTACTAAACCGGCTCATGACTCGCGAGACATGTTAACCTAGGCTATGATACCAACTTGTCATGACCCAAACCCCGGTCCTGATGGCGCCCAACACAATGCTAGGCAAGCCCGACTATATTATCTCTTAAACTAGCCAATTATTAATTCTAATTAATCCAGTTAAGCTTAAACAGCAAGTGATCATATCAAGATGGCAATATAATAGTAAAAGCATACAAAATACGGTCCCAACCATATCGTGGTGTCACGAGTCTGAGCCTCTACAGGTTAAGCATCCTAGTACAAACAAGTCTAAACAAGATGAAAGCAACAAATAATAAAGAAGGAGAAAATAGGTTCTGCGGACGGCGGCACCTACCTCGTAGTCTCTGCAAGAGTAGATAAGGATCAGCAGCTACAACTCAATTGCCCTCGGGCACTTGTGAATCTGCACAAAAGTGCAGGGGAGTGGGGTTAGTACATTTCAACTCAGTGAGTAATAATAATAAAAAATAACTGAAAGTAAGAACTCCTGTACTGTCACTAAATAGTTCTAAGGCAAACCCCCTCCCCTCCCCCCCCCACAGGTAAGTCACCACTAGTATGAGACTACGATCTCTAGTCCACATCTATCTCAACAAAGTCTCAAACTGACCAAATCCTCACTCGTACCACTATGGTATACAGCCATCTCAATGTATGAATATATATATATATATATACCTATGTCTGTAATGTATAAGTATTTAAGTATGTATACATATACCGCTGCGGTGCGTAGCCCGATCCAATATATATACTGCTGCGACGTGCAGTCTGATCCAATATATATATACTACTGCCGCATGTAGCCCGATCCATTTAACGTCGACGGTGCTCACTAGGGGTGTGTACAGATTTCGGAGGGGCTCCTACAGCCCAAGCGCAGTAATACTGCGGCGTGTAGCCCGATCCAACATATATACCGCTGCGGCGTGTAGCCCGATCCAATACATATAATGCTACGGTGTACAGCCCGATCCAATATTTATATATACATCTATAATACCTCAAAACGGGTCCTCGACCTTGTCCTAATTAGTATAAGATTGGCCTTTCAGGCCCACTCAGCTAAATCAGGGAATTTCCACCCTAAGTAATCTATCTCTCACAATACACATCTAGTACTCGATCCTAATAGGCTACTCGGCTAGTTTTACGGCTGAGTGAAAGTTTCCAACGCGATATAAGGGTCACCTAACTCTACAGGTTCCCTAATGCTCTACAGATCGGCACAAGGTCCCAAATATGGCTGCCAGCCCAATTATACAGTTATAATCTCATTATCTGTCATAATACACAGTATACTACTAGCCTGCAAAGACCAAGTCCATGTCCCCAATCACAATATCACCACGCCCGTCACAAGATGCGTGTTTCATCTCAACATAGCACTGTGAAGTGCTAGTACGGGGTTTCAAACCCTCGGTACTTTATTTACTACCACCACTCACCTCGCACCGGTAGAAGCCTCAGTCTGCCTTGCGCTTGCCTCGCAAATCAATCTCCTCAAATGCCAAACCTACTCAAAATCAATGATAATACATCAATACATGCCAAATTCACGCAACCCATTCCAAATAACCCAATTTGCATCAAAACCCATAAAGTTGTCAAAACCCGACTTTTGGTGCTCTATTTGAAAAACTATAAAAGTTACATATTCGAAACCCTCATCTCAATACGAGTCTAGGCATATAAAATTTACCAAATTCGGACTCCATTTGCCCACTCAAATCAGTGTTTTTCCCACAATTTTAGGCCTAGGGCTAAAACCCACCTTTAATCTTCCATTTTCATAGAAATAATCAATGATTTCATGATTAAAGCGCGTAATTAAGCCACAAAAATTACCTCCAACAATATCCCGATGATCTCCCAGCTATTTCCCGTCTCTTTCTCTCTCTAGGGTCCAACAATGGAGGTTTATGAAATGAAACCCGTATATGAAATGTTTTGGTTTTAAATTCACTGCCAGGAGATTTAACTCTACGCGTTCGCGATGCCTCTCATGCGAACGCGATGCCTTGCTTCGCTCCTTCATCGCGAACGCGACATACAGTCACACGTCCGTGAAGGCCATTCTCCCCAGCCGCCGAGTTTTCCTCTACGCGAACGCGTAGGCTGTTACGCGAACGCGTGGCTTCGCCTAATCCTCCTTCGCGAATGCGTCCTTCTCCCACGCGAACGCGATGCATTCCAACTTCCTCTTACGTGAAAGCGATACCTTCCCTCGCGAACACGATGACCAAGATGCCCTAGCCTACGCGAACGCTGGACTTCCCTCGCGAACGTGAAGGCTTATTTTTTGCACAGTTTCTGCAACTTTTCTGTAGATTTTCAAGTTCCTAAAATGCCGGATGATGGCCAGGATTCACCCCGAGGCCCTCGGGACCCCAACGAAAGCAACCAACATACTCCAAAATACGCTTCAAACTTGTTCCAATCATAAAAACACCATCCTAAACATCAAAATCACCAATTGCACACCGTTTCAAGCCTAAGTGTCTTCAAAACTTCCGAAACTAACATTCAATCAAAAACCCAACCAAACGACCTCTGAATGACCTACAAATTTGCAGACATATCCAAAATCACATGATGAAGCTACAAGAATTGTCATAATTCCATTCCGACCCTCGGATAAAAATCTCACCTACCGATCGGATTTCGCCAAAATTCAACCTTAGCCAATTCAAGCCTATTTCTACACCGGACCTCCAAATTCACTTCCGATCACTCTCCTAGCTCATAAATGACCTCCCGAAGCTGACCAAATCATCAGAATTCGATTCCAAGCTCTCTAACCCACAAGTCAACATCCGGTTGACTTTTCCCAAATATTCATTCTTCTAAGAGACTATTTGTATCAATTCCAACCAAACTCAATCTGAATTGACTCAAACTCGCCAAACATACATATTGAAACATTAACAAGCATTTAACAAGGATAACGAGGTGATAACTCACATGATGACGGGCCGAGTCATCACATAGTATTAACCATGGATGCTCGGGTTCGGCGATTTGTTCAGGGCCTTAGTCCTTTGGTGGTAAATGAGGATGCTACAGTGGATTTGCACTTAGATATGAATTATAGAAAGATTTTGAGGTTCGCTGAGACCACAGAGGCTAGGAAGTTGATGATTCGGGCAAAAAGGGAAAGTTGCAGCAGGGCCCGATCAATGGGTCACTCAGGGAGACCAGTTCAAGGGAGTAGATTATTAGCGCCATCCTAGTCATATGATCAGTCCTCAGCGAGTGCACCACCATCTGTGCACAATTATTAGCAAAGTAGTCATTCGAGACCAGATTCAAATAGTAGAAGGTCCCGTCAGTCAGATCGTCCAGGAGTGAGGTTCCAGAAGCATGAGAGGACCACATGCCCCAAGTGGGAGATTTCATACAGAGACTTGCTATCTAGATATCTCGATATGCTACACGTGTAGGGTAAGAGGTCACATCCAGCGTGACTGCCGTGCACCCAGTCAAGAGATGGGTAGGGAATCTGTCCAGTCATCCGGTTCTTCAGTTGCTACATCATTAGTGCGTTCTCCAGCACCAGCAAGGTGCGATGCAGCTAGGGGTGGAGCTCGTCGTAGGGGTGGACCTAGCCGATTCTATGCTTTGAGAGGCCGCCAGAATACTGAGGCTTCTTCAGATGTTGTTACATGTATCTTGTTTGTTCAGGCTATTGATTATTATTCTATTATTGATCTGAGGTCCTCTTTGTCTTATGTCACCCCATTCATTGCTTTAAGTTTTCGGATAGAACCCGAACAGCTTCATGAGCCATTCTCTGGATCGACTCCGATTGGTGATTCTATTAAAGCCTCGCGAGGATTTTGTTGTCACGGTGAGTGGTCGTGTTACCACAACTGATCTTATTGAGCTTGGAATGGTAGATTTTGATGTAATCATGGGGATGGAATGGCTTTAGTCGTGCTTTGCCAAGCTTGACTGTCAAACGAGAGTCATGAGGCTCGAGTTTCCTAACGAGGTGGTTGTTAAGTGGAAAGGAAATGGTGTGGTGCCAAAGGGTAGGGTTATTTCCTACCTTAAGGCTTCAAAGATGATTAAGAAGGGGTATACATATCATTTGGTCCAGGTAACGGACACCACCTTAGATGTGTCTGCCCTCGAGTTCGTGCCAGTTATGAATGAGTTTCCTGAAGTATTTCCTGATGAGCTTCTAGGGATTTTGCCAGATAGGGAGATTGATTTCGGAATTGAAGTATTGATAGATACTCCGCCAATATCCATTCCACCATACAGAATGGCACCAACAGAGTTAAGAGAGTTAAAGGAGAAGCTGAAGGATCTATTAGAGAAGGGGTTCATACGACCGAGTGTGTTGCCGTGAGGTGCTTCGGTTCTTTTTGTCAAAAAAGAAGGATGAGTCGCTTCGGATTTGCATTGATTATCTGCATATTAATAAAGTTACCATCAAGAATAAATATCCTTTAGCTCGGGTAGAAGATTTGTTCGACCAATTGCAAGGAGCAAAGTTCTTCTCCAAAATTGATCTACGGTCTAGGTACCACCAATTGAAGATCAGAGAACACGATATTCCTAAGACCGCCTTCAGAACTCACTATGGTCACTTTGAATTCTTGGTCATGTCTTTTGGGCTAACCAATGCCCCGAAAGCTTTCATGGACCTTATGAATAGGGTTTTCAAGCCATTCCTAGATTTCTTTGTGATTGTTTTCATTGACGACATCCTCATTTATTCACAGATCAGGGAAGGTCATGCCATTTACCTCAGAGCAGCATTGTAGACCCTTCATTAGCACCAATTGTACGCTAAGTTTTCAAAATGTGAATTTTTGTTGGAGTCCGTAGCTTTTCTGGGTCATGTTGTTTCCAGTGAAGGGATTTAGGTGGATCCCCAGAAGATTACACCAGTGAAGGATTGGCCTAGACCCATGACCCCAATGGAGATTCATAGCTTCATGAGTTTAGCAGGGTACTATCAGAGGTTTGTGGAAGGATTCTCAACCCTTGCCTCCCCATTGACTAAATTGACGCAGAAAGTAGTTAAGTTCCAGTGGTCCGACTCTTGTGAGAAATGTTTTCAAGAATTGAAGTCAAGGTTGACCTCGGCACCAGTTTTAGCCTTGCCAGAAGGCAAAGAGGGGTTTGTGGTTTATTCTAATGTTTCTAGGGTTGGTTTGAGGTGTGTATTGATGCAGCACGGAAAGGTCATAGCTTATGCTTCTAGGCAACTCAAGAATCACAAAAAGAATTACCCGACACATGATTTGAAGATTGTAGCAGTTGTGTTTCCTTTGAAAATATGGCGTCACTATCTTTATGGGGTTCATGTAGATGTGTTTTTAGACTACAAGAGTCTCCAGTATTTATTCAAGAAGAAGGAACTGAATTTAAGGCAGTGACGGTTGTTAGAATTATTCAAAGATTATGATAGGAAAATTTTATACCACCCAAGGAAGGCAAACGTGGTGGCCGACGCTCTTAGCCAAATATCTATGGCTAATTTGGCTCATTTATGGGTGGATCAGAGACCCCTGGCTCGAGAGGTTTACTAATTGGCCAGTTTGGGGGTTCGCATTTTGACATCAGATGAGGGAAATGTTATGGTGTATAATAGAGCAGAATTGTCAGTGGTGGCAGAAATCAAGGAAAAGTAGTTTATGGATCCAGCGTTGGCTTTGATAAAGGAAGCAGTTGTGAATAACAATACTTTGACTTTTTTTCTCACTGGCAAGGATGGTGTATTGCGGTGTCAAGGAAAGCTATGTGTCTCGGATGTGGATAAGCTTTGGGAGAGGGTAATGGTGGAGGCTCATATTTCCAGGTATTCCGTGCACCTAGGTTCTACGAAATGTATCATGAACTAAAGGATATTTATTGGTGGAGCGGTATGAAATAGAATATGGAAAACTTTGTATATAAATGGCCGAACTGTTAGCAAGTGAAGGCCGAGCATCAGCGTCCTGGTGGATTAACTCACCTTATAGAAATACCAATGTGGAAATGGGAGATGATCAATATGGATTTTGTGGTAGGTTCACCTTACACTCAGTGTAAGTTTGACTCAATTTGGGTAATAGTGGATCGACTCACCAAATCAGCTCACTTCTTGCCAGTCAAGTCCACTGGGAAGAAATATCAGTAAGGTTTGGGTACTTAGGTGAATCTCAGCACAGCTTTCCATCCGCAGACCGACGGTCAGGCCGAGCGAACTATTCAGACGCTTGAAGATATGTTGCAAGCATGTGTCTTTGAGTTCAAAGGTAGTTGGGATGAACACTTACCACTTATAGAATTTTTTTACAATAACAGCTTTCATGCTACCATTCAGATGGCCCCGTTTGAGGCATTGTACGGAAGAAGGTGTAGGTCTCCAATTGGGTGGTTTGAGGTGGGTGAAGAAAAATTTCTTAGGCCAGATCTTGTGTACTGGGCTATGGAGAAAGTTAAGGTCATTCAGGAAAGGATGAAAACTTCTCAGAGTTGCTAGAAATCCTATGCAGATGTTCGCCGAAGAGATTTGGAGTTTCAAGTCCTTGATTGGGTGTTCTTAAGGGAATCTCGACTTGGAGTTTCAAGTCGATATTCGGATCGTTCAAAGGATCAGGTAAGTTGCTTATAGGCTGGAGTTGCCTCCTGAAATGTCATTAGTGCACCCGGTGTTCCATGTGTCCAAAGAAAGTAATTGGAGATCCATCCACCATCGTGCCAGTCAAGACTATCGAGGTTAATAAAGACTTGTCATATGAAGAAGTTCCAGTTGCCATCCTTGATAGGAAAGTCCATAAGTTGAGAAATAAGTAAGTTTCCTCTGTTAAAGTGTTGTGGTGAAGTAAACAAGTTGAGGAAGCCACGTGGGAAGCAGAAAATGAAATGAAAGAAAAATATCCCCATTTGTTGTGTTGTAACGACCCAACCGATCGTTTTGAGCTCCGGAACGTCATTCAGCAGTTTGAGGCCATATGTAGCTTCACCTCAGTTATATTGACTTGTATGTATGGTCATAATTAAAATTCAAGAAGTTTGGAGTCAAATTTAAATGAAAATTCTCATTTCCGAAGCTTAAAATTGAAGAAATGAACTAGGATTGGAATTTTAAGTAAACGAACTTGGAATTGGGATATGAAGGTTCCAGCAGGTTCATATGATGATTTCGGACTTGGGCGTAGCCCAGATCGGGTTTTGGATAACCCGAAAGCATTTTGGCACCTATTATGGAAGATAGCATTTTAGAAGAAATTGCATCAGTTTGGCTTAAAATGCATTTCTATGTTATTGATATCTGTATGGGATTCCGAGACCCAGAGTAGCTCCGTATGGTGATTCAAGATTTGGGAGCGGGATCGGAAGTGAATTCGGAGGTTCGTAGGTCATTTCGGAATCGTTTGTATAAAGATAGAAACTTTGACCGTAATTGGAAATTTTGATACCGGAATCGAAATACAGATCTTATGGTTCAGATAGCTTTATTAGGTGATTTTGGACTTAGGAGTGTGTCTGGAATATTTTTGTGATGGCCGCTGTAAAATTATGCTTGAATTGGCAAAGTTAGTATTTTGGCAAATTCCGGTTAGGTAAAATTTTGATCTGACGGTCGGAACGGAATTTCAAAAATTCTTGTAGCTTGCTTATGTCATTTTGGACTTGTAAATTACCTCATCGAGGGGCAACCTTCATTTGATAGGTTTCAGCATCAGAAATAGAAATTGGAAACTTCAAAGTTCATGAAGCTTGGATTGGAGGTTAATTCATAATTTTTGTGTTGTTTGATGTGATTTGAGGCCTCGAGCAAGTCCGTAATGTGTTTTGGGACTGGTTGGTGTTATTAGTCGGGGTCTCGGGGGTCTCGGGTGTGTTTCGGATGTCCAACGGGTCATTTTTGGAAGATTTTTGCCATTTTGAGCATAAATGTAATGATCGAAAGGTCTATTTTTAGTTCTGGAGATCCAAATTTGATTTTGAGACTTTGAAAATTTGAATAATGATTTATAGGACTGATCCTGAAATTTTGGTTTAATTTCATCAAGTCGTGATTGAGTTTTTGACGCGAAATGTGAATTAATTGTTTAACGAGCAAAATTGATGTTGCACTAAGAAACTGAGATCCAAATTCAGTTTTATTTGAACTGCTGGATCCGTATCAAAATTACAGAGCCATAGGAAAAAGAATCGTCGAATTCCGAGTTGGTATGGTGGAGTTAGAACCATTTTAATGAAAAATGGCTGTGTTGTAATTTTCTTTAAAAAAGTTGCTGCATTTTAGGAACAGTGAACAGTACCCGCGCGTGAAAAGTAACCACGTGGATGAATAGTGAACAATGACCCCACGCATAAACAGTGACCGCGCGTGAACAATACCGAGTTTTCTGGGCAGTGTTTTAATCCGAAAAATTTGGCATTTTAGCCAAATCTTGAGTTCTAGAGCTCCGATGGAGGTGATTTTCACGGTGTTGTTCTCGTCTCAACAAGGGGGTAAGTATTCTGTATCCAAACAAGATTTTATTTAATTATACCATGGTTATTTTCATCAAGTATTAGTGAATCAAATGGAAGAAATTAGAGAACATTTATAAATTTTTCAAAAAAACAAAAATTGAAGATTTGAGGGACCATTTCAACTCTGATTTTGGTAAATGTTATACGTACAGACTCGTGGCGAGACGATGATTCCGAAAATGTATGTTTTATAATTTTTCGAGACACAGGTGTGGGGCTCGGGTTTTGCTAGTTCCGAGATTTTCGTTATATTTTGATTGTTTGTGATTGGGTGTTGTTCCATTAGCCTATTATGATATATTTGTACTTATTTTGGCTAGTTTTGATGCGCGTGGAGGCTGGTTTGAGTAGAAAAGGCATCGCGGGCTTGAGTTTTTGCCTGTTCGTGGTGAGTAATACTTGGGAATGATATCCTGAGGGTTTGAAACCCCGAATTTGCACATCTTAGTGCTATAAGGTGGTGACTTGCACGCTGCACCTGAGCGTGGGGTAGAGCACCGTTGGGTATCGTGAATTGGTCCATCGTGATTGTTAGTTCTTACCGTGTATTTGAAATGAATAGTTGTTATCATTATGACTTGGGCTTATTGCCATACTTGGGGCTTATTGCCGATTATTGAAACTCTTTATGAACTATCATCACTGTTTTCCCTCGATGTTTGAAATACTAATAGAACTCAGTCCGTGTGATTTATACTATTTTTAACTCAGCTACATTTTACTCAAACTTGGAGTTTTGACTGTTATTTGAAATATCATTTGAGTTGAGGATCATTGTTTTACTGATGCTCGACGTGCTTTTTAATTTTTTGTTGGACTGATTGGGGCCGATAGCCATATGTCAAGGCATGACGATTTATGTGAGGAGGCTTTCACGCCTCGAGGGATATGTGAGTATATCCATATACATGCATGGATTGGATTGAATGCCGCAGTAGCATATTGCATGGATCGGATTACACACTATGGTAGTATATGGATCGGACTGCACGCCGCAGTAGTATATGGATCGGACTGCATACCACAGTAGTATATGGATCGGACTGCACTATGTAATATTACTGTGCTTGGGCTTTAGGAGCCCCTCCGGAGTCTGAACCCCCACAATGAGCGCAGGTACCCAAATAGATCGGGCTGCATACCGCAGTGGTCATATGCATTGCATTGCATTCATTCTTGTTTGTGCTACGTGGCATAACATTTAGCACTCATATATCATTCGCAAACATACTGTTACTTGCCTTGTTGACCAGATACCCCGGTACTATATGTTAAGGAGTGCTATACCCATGGGACCGATTTATGAGCCGATTTGCTCTAGTTGACCAGATACCCTGGTGTTATATGTTAAGGAATGCTGTGCTAAAGGGGCCGTTTTGTGAGACGACTTGGTCTATCTGATATAGCATTCATATGCTTGGCTGCTGGAAAATAAAAGGGATATTTGTAAAAGAGATTTTATAAAAGATATTTTTAATTGATCTTGAGATTTTCTAAAGAATTTTCATAGTGTTACGACTTTTGTTCTCAAAGGGCTGTACTGTCTTTTATCGAATTTTGGTGTGCTCTTATGTGTTTTGTTATCGCTTAGATATTATTCTATATTATTACTATTGAGTTGGAACTACTCATTTTACTCCATGCACCTTGCGTGCAGTTGCTGGTATTGTTCACCCGGTAGCGGGTTATTAGTAGGGCAGAAGACCTTATGGTGGTAGTTGAGTCAGGTGACCGCTAGCATTTGCGGCACCGTACTTCATCTTTGTATTCCAGTTTTTATCTTGTATTTATCTATACATTGTTGGCCAGTAGTAGCGCCTTTACTCATTAGATGGTCGTGACTTGTGACAGCACGGTCGGGTTGTATTGGGATGAAATTAATAGTTAAATGTTAATAAGTAATATTTCTATTCATTTATGTTTAATAGCTGTTAAAAGAGGATTTGGGGTTGTTGGCTGGCCTTGTCTTCACGAGAGGCGCCATCATGACCAGGTATGGAATTTGTGTCGTGAAAAGTTGGTATCAGAGCCTAGGTTTCTAGGTTTCACGAGTCATGAGCGGGTTTGGTAGAGTCTTGCAGATCGGTATAGAGACGTTTGTATTTATCATCGAGAGGCTGCAGAACCTTTAGGAAAACTTCCCATTCTTGGAATTCTTATCGTGCGTACTTGATCCAGTTTGAGAAAACTCTTGAAATTCATTCCACATGCCTGTGTGCGCACGTGAGCTCTCAGTATTATATGTGCCTTGATGGCTTGTGATTCCCTGATCAAGGGGGAGGGATGTAATCTCCGTAAGTTTGATGTGAGGCCATTCTGGAGGACTTGAGGCCGAATCATTGCCAATGGCTTAAGCACAGAGGTGCTAATTGTGCGACCAAGTGTTTTGAACTTATTTGTCTGGTATTGTTCCTATTAGTGGGAGTGATGGTTGGATAGCTAAAGAAGGTGACCATGAGTGGTAATTTGAGTAAATGAATTGTTGGATACATGCTATGGTTAGCCTTATTGGCTCATGTTCAGACTTGAGGGAAGATTCACGATTTATGACTCGTATATGTTCAGGCTTGGAGGCAAGTGATTCCGTTGGGTGCTTTATTGAGATGGTATTCACATGTTATAAAATTTAGTATAGTTGGTTGCATTCGGGGCCAAGTCAGAGCTGGATGGCTCTTAATAGCTGTCCTAGTTAATTCAAGAGTTAAAGTGTGGTGCCTAATGATTTTGAATCTATAAGTACGGTTAAGAGTCAAGCTTTTGAAGCGGCTTATGAAGAAAGCCACATGATGTTCTATGATGTTTTGAATTGCGGTGTAGCATTTGAGAGACATAAAATTGTCATGGTGTTTCAGACATTATGGCTTTGTGATTTAAGGTCACTCGGGGAGAGTACGGTTGAAATAAGTTAGATGTTAAAGGAAGATATTATTATTTCTAAGGCAATCAAGGACAAATTGGAAGGAAGTAGATTGATTAGCCATAGTTGAGTTGGCATATTGGTGTCAGTGATAAGTTCGTTCATCGTGATCGAGTTATGCATGTGATTATGGCGGTGCATGTGAGGCTTTCCGGCCGTAGTGATTGATCTTATTCTGAAGCATTCTTTTGTTAGGGTCTATTATGACTAGGCGGATCCAAGAAAGTGTTATGGTGGCTTAGACAACAACTTAGAGATTGAAATATTCGACGATTATGAGAATTCACCTGTATGCTGCTATAGTTCCCATGAAGTGAGTTAAATGGAAAGTCTTATGTGATGAAGTATTAGCCTATCGACGGTTCCATAGTCGTGATGGAAATCATACCTATCGTATATTGGCACGTGAGGTATAGTGAGTGGTATGGAAATTGAAGTAAGGACCAAGGTTGCAGTTTGGTCTATGACTGTGATGTCAAGATCTCGGATGAGCAGGATAGAGTTTCAGTGTTTTGAGTAAGATGGGTATTAACGTCAGTATCACCTGAGATCGGTGTTCTATGAGAAAGGCTTTGCATCATTGTTAGGGATTATTGATCGCTTTCCAGTGTTAGTGCAGCCGGTAGTTTGAATGCGCAGATCAGTTAATTATTTCAAACGATGGTGGGAGCTTGTACCATATGAATATTTTATAAGTGTGACATGTAGTCACTTGATTAATTCGAAATTTAAATGAAGTATGAGGATTTTGGTAATATCATCCATTTGAGAATTTATGCTTGGAGGACACTTTGTTTACTGGGTTATGGACCTGTGAAATATTATTGGCCTAGTTTGGCACGATCACGATCGACTTGAGGTTGGTGGATAGACTTAAATGTGGAAGTGAGCCTTACGTCAGGCCAATTTTGTTTATTTTAGAAATGCACTCTTTATGAAAGGATATACACGATCTTATTTGGTGGTCAGCTAATTTATGTAAAGATATATTGTACTTTATGAGTTGTGAGACGGCTTGATAAGTTTCTTATGTGCTGAGGTTTGCTCAGCGGTGATATTATATGATCAGGTTGGCTCTTGAGACTTAGATCATGTATCACACCTCAGTTGTGATTAAGTTTGTAGCCTATAGAGCTATATTTTTCCTTGGGAATGGTGTTATGCACCTTAGTGTGTTTATGACTAATATATGTTTTTTGATGTGATGAGCTTTTCTGCTAGACGTATATCTCCTTATGTGAGTTCTATGTGTGGATTGGGTGGCATGCCGCCACGGATATGCTACCTGGATCTTGTTGCACTCCGCAACAGGTTGATGTTGAGTATAGTTTTATATATGCTATTTTGCATGCCATGCTTTTTGTTTTCTAAGGAAAGCCTATATTAGAGCGGGGGATTGGTAATTCCCTCCAAATTTCATTTTCCCTTTTTGTGTCGCATTCGAATTAGTACCGTATTGGCATATTGGATCATAATATGCGGCTTTTGATTATGTATGAGGTGGCTTAATGCCGGGACATTTCATAATGTGTGAGACGAGATCATTGAATTCGAGATTAGTGTAATCTGAGCGTATGAAATAAATTAATGGGCTAAGACCATTGTTTGGTTCAGAATGAGGTATTGGTTCTTGTCAAAAGTATAGACTGAATGATTTGTTGATTTTGCAGCAAAATATGAGTTCCGTCACATCTCTTCCATCGTATCGGTGTTGTAAAAAATAGATCAAGACCTATGTAGGTCATGAGATTCAATGAGAGCATCGGATTTGTTGAATTTTGACTATTATGTTTAAAGAATATTATTGTGGTCCCATGAGTAAAGTGATGCAAAGTGTGAATTCAACAAAGTTATCCAGTCATGTTTGGGTACAACGTGTGAAGATTGATATGGTGGTCGTATGATGGAAACATGCATGGTAGGAAATTTTGGATGTTGGAATTGGGTCTAATGGATTATTTACTCGAATA
Organism: Nicotiana noctiflora; assembly: GCA_032618575.1. Classification (NCBI taxonomy): domain Eukaryota; kingdom Viridiplantae; phylum Streptophyta; class Magnoliopsida; order Solanales; family Solanaceae; genus Nicotiana; species Nicotiana noctiflora. Next base: position 16,644 of record JASVEL010011220.1, read on the forward strand.
AAGGAGTATATCTATAGAGTTATCGAGCTAATATGCTCAACTGAGTTGTGGAAGCACAGGAAGTTGCATGACGTGTTAAAGAAGTGATTTCGGACTACTTCAGTGTAGTTCTCAGCACGTTCGAGGACGAACGTATGTTTAGGTAGGGGAGATTGTAACGACCCAATCAGTCGTTTTGAGCTCCGGTGTGTCATTCAGCAGTTTGAGGCCATAAGTAGCTTCATCTCAGGTATATTGACTTGTGTGTATGGTCAAAATTAGAATTCAAGAAGTTTGGAGTCACATTTACATGAAAATTCTCATTTCTGAAGCTTAAAATTGAAGAAATGAACTAGGATTGGAATTTAGAGTAAATGACCTCGGAATTGGGACCTGAAGGTTCCAGCAGGTTCATATGATAATTTCGGACTTGGGAATATGCCCGAATCGGGTTTTGGATAACCCGGGAGCATTTTGGCGCCTATTATGGAAGATAGCATTTTAGAAGAAATTGCATCTGTTTGGCCTAAAATTCATTTCAGTGTTATGGAGGTCGGTTTGGGATTCCGAGATGGGGAGTAGCTCCTGATGGTGATTCTAGATTTGGGAGTGCGATCGGAAGTGAATTCAGAGGTCCGTAGGTCATTTTGGAGTGGTTTGGCTAAAGATAAAAAATTAAAGGTTTTTGAGAAAATTTGACCGGAAGTGGAAATTTTGATATCGGACTCGAAATGCAGATCTTATGGTTCGGATAGCTTTGTTAGGTGATTTGGTACTTAGGAGTGTGTCAGAAATATTTTTATGATGACCAGTGTAGTATTACGCTTGAATTGGCAAAGTTAGTATTTTGGCGAATTCTTGTTGATAGGTGAAATTTTGATCCGACGGTCGGAATGGAATTCCGAAAATTTATGTAGCTCTGGTATGTTATTTTGGACTTTTGTGCAAAATCTGAAGTAAATTGGACTTGATTTGATAGGTTTCGGCGTCGGAAATAGAGTTGGAAACTTCAAAGTTCATCAAGCTTGGATTGGAGGTTAATTCGTAATTTTTGCGTTGTTTGATGTGATTTGAGGTCTCTAGTGTGTCCTTAATGTCTTTTGGGACTGGTTTGTGTTATTGTTTGGGGTTTTCACGACCCAAACCCTGGTCGTGATGGTGCCCAACACAATGCTAGGCAAGCCCGACCATATCATCTCTTAAACAAGCCAATTATTAATTCCAATTAATCCAGTTAAACTTAAACTGGAAGTGTTCATATCAAAATAATAAACATAATAGTAAAAGCATACAAAATAAGGTGCCAACCAAACTGTGGTGTTGCGGGTCTGAGCCTCTAAAGAATAAACATCCTAATACAATCAAGTGTAAGCAAGATGAAGGCAGCAAAATGATACGGAAGGAGAAGACAGGTTCTGCCGACGCCGGCAGCTACCTCGTAGTCTATGCAAAAGCAGATAAGGATCAGCAGCTACAACAACTCAACTGCTCTCGGGCACCTGTGAATCTGCACAAAAAGTGCAGGGGAGTGGGGTGAGTATATTTCAACTCAGTGAGTAATAATAATAAGCAATAACTGAAAGTAAGAACTCCGGTACTATCACTAAACAGTTCTAAGGCAAACCCCCACAGGTAAGTCATCACTACAATGAGTACTCTGATCTCCAGTCCATATCTACCTCAACAAGGTCCCACACTGACCAGACCCTCACTCGTACCACTACGGTGTAGACTCATCTCAATACATGGAGATATATACATATGTCTATAATGTATAAGTATTTAAGTATGTATAAGGATTTGAATAAGTATAATGCTGCGGCGTGCAGCCCACTCCAATACATATACCGCTGCGGCGCGCAGCCCACTCCATGTAACGTCGACGGTGCTCAGTGGGGGTGTATACAAACTTCGAAAGGGCTCCCTAGGCCCAAGCGCTATGATGCTGCAGCGTGCAGCCCGATCCACACATATATTACTGCGACGTGCGGTCCGATCCAATATATATATATATATATATATATATACTGCTGTGGCGCTCAGCCCGATCCCATAATATACACCAGCGCTCACTGAGAATGTGTGCAGACTCAGACTCCGAAGGGACTCCTACAGCCCAAGCGCAATAATACTGCGGCGTGCAGTCCGATCCATATATATATTACTGCGGTGTGCAGTCCGATCCAATATATATACTGCTGCGGCGTGTAGCCCGATCCAATATAGGTATATATATATATATAATACATCATAATGGGTCCTCGACCCTGTCCCAATTAGTATAGGATTGGCCCTTCAGGCCCACTCAACTAAGTTAGGGAATTTTTACCCTAAGTAATCTGTCCCCCACAGTACACATCTAGTACTGGCTCTTAGTATGCTATTCAACTAGTTTTACAGCTGAGTGTAAGTTTCCAACATGATATAAGGGTCACCTAGCTCTACAGGTTCCCTAATGCTCTACAGATCGGCACAAGGCTCCAAACATGGCTACCAACCCAATTACACAGTTATAATTTCATTATCAGTCATAATACATAGTATACCATTAGCCGGGAAGGACCAAGTCCAAGTCCCCAATAACAATGTCACGACGCCCATCACAAGACGCGTGTCTCATCTCAACATAGCACTGTGAAGTGCTAGTACATGGTTTCAAACCCTCAGTGCATTATTTATTATCACCACTCACCTTGAACCGGTAGAAGCCTCAGTCCTCCTTGCACTTGCCTCACAAATCAATCTTCTCGGATGCCAAATCTGCTCAAAATCAATGATAATACATCAATATATGCCAAATTCACGCAACCCATTCGAAATAACCCAAATTGCATCAAAACCCACAAAGTTGTCAAAACCCGACGTTTGGTGCGCTTCTCGAAAAATTACAAAAGTTACATATTCGGACCTCTCATCTCAATACGAGTCTATACATATAAAGTTTTCCAAAATCGGACTCCGTTTGCCCACTCAAATCGACATTTTACTAAAGCCCTGGCTTAGGCTAAATTCCCCCATTAATTCATCCAATTTCAGTGAAATAGAGGAGGATTTCAAGATAAAAACGCGTAAATGAACCATAAAACTCACCTCCAATGATAACCCGACGAACTCCCAGCAATTTCCCGTCCAAATCGCCCTATTCGCCTCTAAAAATCGAGCCCTAATGTTTTTATAACTTATGAAATTTTTCCCTTCTGATATTCTTATCACATGTGCGATTTCCGCTTCTGTGGTTCTTGACTCGCACCCACGAGTCCGCTTCTGCGGCCCATTGGTCGCTTTTGCAATCCAGCTCCAAGCCGGCCCACTTCGCACCTGCAGCCCAGGTCTCGCTCCTGCGAGACCGCTTCTGCGAACTTCGCCTCCGCACCTGCAATCCTCCCCAGTCGCCTGCCTTCCGCTTCTGCGACCTTGGACTCGCAGAAGCGAGTCCGCTCCTGCAATACATCGTCCGCTTCTGCGGAACCACTTGGCCAAGCCCCCTTTCACATCAGCGATGATGAATCCGCTCCTGCGATCCCAGCTTGTGCAGTCCCCAATCCGCAGGAGCGAAAATGCTGCTGCAATTTATGACAGCAGCTCCCAAACTTCACATCCTTCCGTTTAACCTTCCAAACTCATCCCGAGGCCCCTGGGACCTCAACCAAAAATGCAATCCTACTCAAAATCACCATACAAACTTGCTCCAACTATAAAAACACGCCCTCAAACACGGAAAACATCGAATCTAAGCAAATTCAAGCCTAACTTTCCATTCAAACTTCCGCAACCGACATTCGATAAAAAACCCGACCAAATGATCTCCGAATGACCTGAAATTTTGCAGGCACATCCAAAATCACCTAACGGAGCTACTTCAACTGTCAGAATTCCATTCTGACTCTCAGATCAAAATCTCACCTATCGATCGGACATCGCAAAAATTCAACTCTATCCAATTCAAGCCTAAAACTACACCGGACCTCCAAATTCACTTCTGATCGCTCTCCTAGCTCATAAATGACCTCCCGGAGATGACCGAATCATGAGAATTTGATTTCGAGCTCTCTAACCCATAAGTCAACATCCAGCTGACTTTTCTCAACTATTCCTTCCTCTAAGAGACTATTTGTCTCAATTTCAACCAAACTCAACCCGGATTGACTCAAACTTACCCAACATGCATATTACAACATCAACAAGCATCTAACGGGGATAACGCGGTGATAACTCACACGATGACGGGCCGGGTCATCACATTCTCCCCAACTTAAGAAAACGCTCGTCCTCGAGCGGGTCAAGAAACATACCTGAAGACTCAAATAGGTGGGGATATATGCTCCACATCTCCTGCTCGAACTCCCAAGTAGCCTCATCCACGGGTCGACCTCTCCACTGCACCTTGACTGAAGCAATCTCTTTAGACCTCAACTTTCGAACTTGTCTACCCAGAATAGCCACTGGCTCCACATCATAAGATAGATCACCATCGAGCTGAATGGTACTGAAGTCTAGTACATAAGTCGGATCCCCGATGTACTTGCGGAGTATAGACACATGGAATACTGGATGAACACTGGACAAGTTGGGTGGCAAGGACAACTCATATGCCACCTCTGCAACCCTCCTAAGTATCTCAAAAGGACCAATGTACCTGGGACTTAGCTTCCCTTTCTTCCCGAATCTCATTACACCCTTCATGGGTGAAACCTTCAGCAATACCCTATCACCAACCATGAAAGACAACTCTCGAACCCTACGATCTGCGTAACTCTTCTAGTGAGACTGTGCTGCGCGAAGCCTCTCCTAGATCAACTTCGCTCTATCCAGAGCATCCTAAAGTAACTCAGTCCCTATCAATCTATCCTCACCAGACTCAAACCATCCCACGGGAGATCTACACCGTCTGCCATACAATGCCTCGTACGGGGCCATCTGAATGCTCGACTGATAACTGTTGTTGTAGGCAAACTCAGCAACTGGCAAGAACTCATCCCACGAACCACCAAAGTCAATCACACATGCTCGCAACATATCCTCCAGGATCTGAATAGTGCGCTCAGACTACCCGTCTGTCTGGGGGTGAAATGCGGTACTCAACTCAACCCGCGTACCCATCTCCCGCTGAAATGCTCTCCAAAACTGAAGAAGTGAACTGAGTGCCCCTGTCGGATATGATAGACACTGGGACCTCATGCAACCGGACAATCTCCCGAATAAAGATCGCTGCCAACCGCTCTGATGAGTAAGTAGTACACACAGGAATGAAGCGAGCTGACTTAGTCAGCCGATCAACAATCACCCATACAGAATCAAACTTCCTCGTCTTCCGAGGGAGTCCAGTAACAAAATCCATGGTGATCCTCTCCCATTTCCACTCGGGAATGACCATACGCTGAAGAACACCGCCCGGTCTCTAATGCTCATACTTGACCTGCTGGCAGTTGAGGCACTTGGCTACATGCCTAACAATATCCATCTTCATCCTCCTCCATGACTAGTGCTGTCTCAAGTCTTGGTACATCTTCGCGGCACCTAGGTGAATAGAGTACCGTGAACTGTGTGCCTCCTCAAGTATTAACTCCCGCAAGCCATCCACATTGGGCACGCATATACGGCCCTGCATCCTCAGAACACCATCACTGTCGATAGTCACATCCCTAGCATCATTGTGCAGCACTCTATCTTTAAGGATAAGGAAATGTGGGTCATCATACTATCTGTCACGCCCCAAATCGGGGAACATTACCGGCGCCTGACCGGGTTGCCCCAGTCAAGCGGACCTGGGTGCCTTTCATTCCCACATGTTACCCCTGTGTTGATTGTTTCTCATTAACCAAATATCTTACTAACCATGAATGATTTCACATTAAACAAATAAAACCATACGAGTGATTCATTAACAAGTTTGCGGTTTTTACAACGCCCGACATAACATAATGTATACATAATACTGGAGTCCCACAGTTTACATGTCTACAGAGCCTCTAGGATACAAAAAAGGGGATACAATACTTGCCGGTAACAAGGCTCCAGCTATACCTTACAAAACCAAAATGAAATCTAAACAAAAGTGGCATGAACCACACAGGGCCCCGAGGAAGAAAGGGCTCACCAAAACGGGCAGTGGAAGGAGAAGGATACTACTGCCGATGAGCTGAAGTGCCTGCTACTGATCCACCTACAATCATAACACGAATGTAGCGTCCCCGGCAAAAGGGACGTCAGTACACTTGAATTGTACTGGCATGTATGGACAAACTTTGTCCCAAGTAAACTTAAACCATTGAGTTACATTAACAATTAATTAAGCCAGCCAACCATGTTTCCACATTTTCCTCATTTCAAATAATTCTCAACACAAAGCACTTTCTACGATCAACCAATTCAACAAAAACCAATCAATCACATAAAGCACAAGTAGTCAAACAAAGGGGCAATCAGTGCCCCACAGGTTGCAAACTCTCCTGTTGTCTCCTTTCACAATTTCACATTATTGATTTTTATATCAATTTTCAATAGCGATTTCGATCGCTTTCCATCCTTATTGCCCCTGACCACCCTTATTACCTCGGCCACCCTTATCACCCCAACCCACACCTTATTTCTTCATGTTGCGGCGCGCAACCCGATCCCACCGTACAGTTTTAAAACACAACAAGTACAAATAGCAGATAAGGCATTGCACACAATTTCAACAAGTTCAAATAAGCAACTTACAGGTTGGTTCATGTTCACAATTACTTCTCAAGCCAATATCGCAATCAAGTTACAAATGTTCCAAAAATCAAGAGTATTCATACCGTATTGTTCAATGACTTACCAATCCTCAAGTGTTTCGTTTCTTTTCCACAAAGTACCATATATTCCATTATAGCCATTATTCACAATTCTTTTACCAAATTAAACTCCCATTTTACATCCCTCATAGCTCAACAACAAACTTCGAATATCCAACAACAACATCAAGAATTTCACACAATTTGTCAATTTAACACGAACCAAACAAACTTCACACATATAGGCGATTTCAAAAGAATCAAAATTAGCCATACATACCTGGTGATGAGTTTTCTTCCGTTAACTTCCTACTTTATGCTTACCCAAGATATTCTACTCTTGCCAACCTTGTTCTTGAAGACTCTTACTTCTACTCACTTCATTTTACTAGAAATCAAGTTCAATAATCATGCATGAGTGTAAAAATTCTATTTTCAAAAGCTATTATATGCAAACCTCTCTTTACCCAATTTAAAACCGAAAATCAAAGAAAATAGTTAGGGTTTTTACCTTGAAAAGATTGGGGAAGTTGAATCCTTGCCCTAGGATCCCTTGGAATTAAGTGGTTGGAACAATCCTTGAAGATGAAGAACTTCTCTCTCTAAAACCCCTCTCTTCTCTCTCTAATTTTGGTAAGATGATATGAGAAAATGAGGGTGAAAGGTGTTATATTAAAGAAGAGATCGGGTCAAAATGTTACAAAAGTCTGGGCCGGGGTCAATTCTGCGGTGCACTTTGCGACCGCAGAATCAACATGCGGTCCGCATAGTGACCGCGGAATGACCTCAAAATTTACACAAGTTCTGCTAAGGAATGCGACCAAAATGCGGTCCGCATTCTTGATCTGCGGTCGCAAAGTGCACCGCTGATTCATTATGCGATCGCATATCGACCGCATTTTCAACATGATTTTGGGGAGACTTTCTGGAAAGCTTTGCGGCAAGAATGCGGTCCGCATAGCAGATTTACGGTCGCATTCTTGACCGCAAAATTGACACTTTTTGGAAAAATTAATTCTCTACATTTTTGAAACTTAAATCACTACCAAGTGTCCGAACCGCAGCTCGCAAGCTCGCCGCGAAGAATTCTACACATTCGTAACACATTATTCGGACCATGACACTATAGCTACTAGGTTTTATGCACAAAACTTTTACGGGGCCTTACATCCTCCCCCCTTAAGATCATTCGTCCTCGAATGAGGATTTTGAAAATGAGTTGATTTTGAAAGACGTGATATGCAAATTATCGAAATTTTGGCTAACTCTTATATTTTAGAAAAATTTCGCTAGAGTTTCCTTTGTATTATGGACATATCCACCTGTTAGAGGGCCCCCGAAACACATTACCAAACAACAATACACAAATACAATATTTCCCACAACTGGTATACACTTTCTTACCTCAACGAATGCACATATTCTATCACATTGTTACAATTGCACAAAAACTAGTCACTTCAATGAATTCTTACCTTATTAAACCAATTTAACACCATGTACACTCAACAAACCATTACCAATCTACACTTACTATTAGTTGTTTATTTAACACGTGAATATTTATAAGGATTTCATTTATCAAGAAAAGTTCAAGTGACCCAAGGCAACAACACATTTAACTCATTACAAAATGAAGGAGACTTTACTAATACTAAGAGGGAAACAACTTGGACAAGATAGCAGTTACTAGGAGTAGGAGGGTCACCTAATTTCTTCTAGGCTTGATCGAACAAATGGGGGTACTTTTCCTTCATCACTTTTTCCGTTTCCCATGTGGCCTCCTCAACTTGTGGACTTCGCCACAATACTTTAACAGAGGCAACTTCCTTATTTCTCAACTTACGGACTTGCCTATCAAGAATGGCAACTTGAACTTCTTCATATGACAAATCTTCATTAACCTCTATAGCTTCGACTGGCATGATGGTGGATGGATCTCCAATCACTTTCTTCAACATGGACACATGGAATACCGGTGCACTGATGACATCTCAGGAGGCAACTCTAGCCTATAAGCAACTTTACCAATCCTTTGAACGATCCGATATGGCCCGACATACCTAGGACTCAATTTCCCTTTCTTTCCAAATCGCATGACTCCCTTCATAGGAGATACCCTCAAGAACACCCAATCATCGACTTGAAACTCCAAATCCCTTCGGCGAACGTCCGCATAGGATTTTTGACGACTCTGTGCTGTTTTCATTCTCTGCTGAATAACCTTGACCTTTTCCATAGCTTCGTACACCATATCTGGCCCTAGCAATTCCGCTTCACCTACCTCAAACCACCCGATTGGCGACCTACATCTTCTCCCATACAATGCCTCAAATGGGGCCATCTGAATGCTAGCATGATAGCTATTATTGTAAGCAAATTCTATCAGTGGCAAGTGTTCATCCCAATTACCTTTAAAATCTAAGACACAAGCACGTAACATATCTTCAAGCGTCTTAATGGTCCGCTCGGCCTGGCCGTCGGTCTGTGGATGGAAAGCTGTGCTGAGATTCACCTAAGTTCCCAAACCTTGCTAAAACTTCTTCCAAAAGTTAGTTGTGAACTGAGCCCCGCGATCCGAGATGATAGAAAGTGGGGTGCCATGAAGCCTTACTATCTCCTTGATGTACAACCTTGCATATTGCTCCGCAGTATCAGTAGACTTGACTGGCAGGAAGTGAGCTGATTTGGTGAGTCGATCCACTAACACCCATATTGAGTCAAACTTACGTTGAGTGCGAGGTAACCCTACCACGAAATCCATATTGATCATCTCCCATTTCCACCTTGGTATTTCTATAGGCTGAGTTAATCCACCGGGCCGTTGATGCTCGGCCTTCACTTGTTGACAGTTCTGACATTTAGCTACAAAGCTTGCTACATCCCTTTTCATACCGTTCCACCAATAATTCTCCTTAAGGTCATGATACATTTTCGTGGAACCTGGGTGTACCGAATACCTGGAAATATGAGCCTCTGCCATTACCCTTTCCCGAAGCTCGTCCACATCCGGAACACATAGCCTATCTTGACACCGCAATACACCATCTTCGCTGCTGAGTACAAATGTTGAGGTCTTGTTATTCATGACCGCTTCCTTTACCCGAACCAATGTTGGATCCATGAACTGTTTTTCCTTGATTTTCGCGACCAATGATGATTCTGCTCCATTATGCACCAAAATATCCCCCTCGTCTGACGCCGAGATACGAACCCCCAAACTGGCTAATTGGTAAACCTCTCGAGCCAGGGGTCTCTGATCCACACCCAAATGAGCCAAACTACCCATGGATTTTCGACTAAGAGCGTCGGCTACCACATTTGCCTTTCCTGGATGGTACAATATGTTCATATCATAGTCCTTGAGCAATTCTAACCACCGCCGCTGTCTCAGATTTAGCTCCTTCTGCTTGAACAAATACTGGAGGCTCTTGTGGTCTGAAAACACATCTACATGAAGTCCATAAAGATAGTGCCGCCATATTTTCAAAGCAAACACAACAAGCTGCAAGCTCCAAATCATGCGTCGGATAATTCTTCTCGTGATTCTTGAGTTGCTTGGAAGCGTAAGATATGACTTTCCCGTGCTGCATCAATACACATCCCAAACCAACCCTGGAGGCATCACAATAAACCACAAATCCCTCTGTGCCTTCTGGCAAGGCCAATATTGGTGCCGAGGTCAATCTTGACTTCAATTCCTGGAAACGTTTCTCACATGCTTCGGACCACTGGAACTTAACTGCCTTCTGCGTCAGTTTTGTCAATGGGGAAGCGAGGGTTGAGAACCCCTCTACAAACCTCCGATAGTACCCTGCTAAACCCAAGAAGCTACGAATCTCTGTCGGGGTCGTGGGTCTAGGCCAATCTTTCACCGCCGCAATCTTCTGAGGATCCACCTGAATTCCCTCACTGGAAATAACATCCCCTAGAAAGGCTACGGACTTCAACCAAAACTCACATTTTGAGAACTTGGCATATAATTGATGCTGAAGAAGGGTCTGCAACGCTGCTCTGAGGTGAACGGCATGATCTTCTCTGCTCCGAGAGTAGATGAGGATGTCGTCAATGAATACAACCACAAAGGAATCTAGGAATGGCTTGAAAACACGATTCATAAGGTCCATGAAAGCTGCTGGGGCATTGGTTAGCCCAAAAGACATGACCAAAAACTCAAAGTGACCATGACGAGTTCTGAAGGCGGTTTTAGGAATATCCTGCTCCCTGATTTTCAACTGGTGGTACCCAGACCGTAAATCAATCTTTGAGAAGAACTTCGCTCCCCGCAATTGGTCAAACAGATCATCCACTCGAGGCAAAGGATATTTATTCTTGATGGTGACTTTGTTGAGCTGACGATAATCAATACACATTCGAAGTGACCCATCCTTCTTTCTAACAAAGAGAACCGGAGCACCCCACGGCGACACACTCGGTCGTATGAACCCTTTCTCTAATAAATCCCTCAGCTGCTCCTTTAACTCCCTTAACTCTGCTGGCTTCATTCTGTATGGTGGAATGGATATTGGCTGGGTATCCGGCAATACATCGATCCCAAAGTCAATCTCCCTATTCGGCGGAATGCCTGGAAGCTCATCTGGAAACACTTCAGGAAATTCATTCACAATTGGCACGGACTCGAGGGTAGGCACATCCGAGGTGGTGTCCGTTACCCGAATCAGGTGATAGATACACCCTTTCTTAATCATCTTCGAAGCCTTAAGGTAGGAAATAAACCTACCCCTTGGCACTACACCATTTCCTCTCCATTCAATAACTGGCTCGTTAGGGAACTCGAGCCTCATAACTCTCGTTCGACAGCCAAGTTTGGCAAAGCATGAATAGAGCCAATCCATCACCATAATTATATCAAAATCTACCATCCCAGGCTCAATAAGATCAGTTGTGGTATCACGACCACCCACCGTAACAACACAATTCCTATAGACTCGTGAGGTTGTAATAGAATCACCAATTGGAGTCGACACAGAGAACGGCTCATGAAGCCTGTTCGGGTTCTATCCCAAAACTTGAAGCAATGAATGGAGTAACATAAGACAAGGAGGACCCCGGATCAATAAGGGCATAGCAATCAATAGTCCGAACAGACAGGATACCTGTAACAATATCTGGAGAAGCCTCAGCATTTTGGCGGCCACTCAATGCATAGAATCGGCTAGGTCCACCCCTACCATGAGCTCCACCCCTAGCTGCACCACGCCCTGCTGATGTTGGAGTACGCGCTGATGATGTAGCAGCTGAAGAACCGGATGACTGAGCAGATCCCTTACCTATACCCTGACGGGGTGCACGACAGTCTCGTTGAATGTGACCTCTCACCCCGCACCCGAAGCACACTGGAAGGTCGAGGTAGCAAGTCTCTGTATGAAATCTCCCACACTTGGGGCATGTAGGTCTCCCCTGCTGCTGGGACCTCACCCCAGGACGACCAGACTGACGAGACCTCCTGCTGTCTGAACCGGGTCTCGAATGATTGACCTACTGATGACTGTGCACAGATAGCGGTGCACTTGCGGAGGACTGAGCATAAGACTGGGATGGCCCTGATGACCCTCTCCCTGTAAGCGATCTCCCTGAATGACCCATTGACTGGGCCCTGCTGCTACTTTCTCTTTCTGCACGAATCTTCAATTTTCTGGCCTCTGTGGCCTGAACAAACCCCACGATCCTCCCATAGTTCATATCTGAGTGCAAAGCTGCTGTGGCGGCCTCATTCACTACCAAAGGGCTAAGGCCCTGAACAAACCGTCGAACCCGGGCATCCATGGTCGACACTAAATGAGGAGCGTACTTGGACAACCTTACGAACTCCATGTGATACTCCAAACACTCATACTGCCCTGTTTGAGAACCTCGAACTCAGTGGCATGGGCTGCCATTGCCTCAGCAGTTAAGAAGTGGTCCATAAATGCATCCACGAACTCATCCCATCTAGCCGGAGGGCTCCTTTCCTCACGGGAATCCTCTCACATTTCGAACCATGAATGTGCCGCTCCCTTCAGCCTGTAAGAGGCCAACTCTACCCCTTCTATATCTGTAGCCTTCATCACTCTGAGGGTCTTGTATATCTCATCAAGGAATTCCTGTGGGTCAGCCTCTGGATCGGTACCTGAAAATTCTGGAGGGGCCAATCGCAAGAACTGGTGGACTCTGGAGCCAAAGGAATCTCCCTGTCCGCTGGAGGATGCAGGGGCATCATGGGATCTCTGGGCCTGGGCGGCCACTAACCGTGTTAACATATGAATGGCTCCCCTAAGATCTTCATTAGAGATACCAGAGCCCGAAGCGGGAACTGTATCTTAGTCAGGAACACTGGCAGGAGGAATGGTGGTATCCTCTGCCGCAGCTGCAATAGGGACACTTAGGTTTTGAATAGATGGGCCACGCAAATTCGGGACTGGTGGGTCATTCTCTCCCACGGCATCGGGTACATGATTAACAGCTGCACTTGGGCCGGCATTGGCCCTAAGGCCGAGTCTAGCCATCTTCTTAGGTGCCATATTCTGAAAATTTGGGAACAAGGCCCGAATTAGACACAGATATTTCCACATTGCACTTTACCGCACGATATAGATTAACTAAGAAATAGGTAAATTCCTAAATGCCCGTGTAGCCCCCTACTTATATGATGTGGTCACAACACACCTATAAGAAGGGCACTACTAGATACGGCTCCGAGACATCCTAGGACACTTTAAAAACTATAGGCTCTGATACCAAGTTTGTCACGCCCCAAATCGGGGAACATGACCGGCGCCTGACCGGGTTGCCCCAGTCAAGCGGACCTGGGTGCCTTTCATTCCCACGCGTTACCCCCGTGTTGATTGTTTCTCATTAACCAAATATCTTACTAACCATGAATGATTTCACATTAAACAAATAAAACCATACGAGTGATTCATTAACAAGTTTGCATTTTTTACAATGCCCGACATAACATAATGTATACATAAGACTGGAGTCCCACAGTTTACATGTCTATAGAGCCTCTAGGATACAAAAAAAGGAAATACAATACTTGCCGGTAACAAGGCTCCGGCTATACCTTACAAAACCAAAATGAAATCTAAACAAAAGTGGCATGAACCACACAGGGCCCCAAGGAAGAAAGGGGCTCACCAAAACGGGCAGTGGAAGGAGAAGGATACTACTGCCGATGAGCTGAAGTGCCTGCTACTGATCCACCTACAATCATAACACGAATGTAGCGTCCCCGGCAAAAGGGACGTCAGTACACTTGAATTGTACCGGCATGTATGGACAAACTTTGTCCCAAGTAAACTCAAGCCATTGAATTACATCAACAATTAATTAAGCCAACCAACCATGTTTCCACATTTTCCTCATTTCAAATAATTCTCAACACAAAGCACTTTCTACGATCAACCAATTTAACAATAACCAATCAATCACATAAAGCACAAGTAGTCAAACAAAGGGGCAATCGGTGCCCCACAGGTTGCAAACTCTCCTGCTGTCTCTCCTTTCACAATTTCACATTATTGATTTTTATATCAATTTTCAATAGAGATTTCGATCGCTTTCCATCCTTATTGCCCCTGCCACCCTTATTACCTCGGCCACCCTTATCACCCCAACCCACACCTTATTTCTTCATGTTGTGGCGCGCAACCCGATCCCACCATACAGTTTTAAAACACAACAAGTACAAACAGCAGATAAGGCATTTCACACAATTTCAACAAGTTCAAATAAGCAACTTACAGGTTGGTTCATGTTCACAATTACTTCTCAAGCCAATATCGCAATCAAGTTACAAATGTTCCAAAAATCAAGAGTATTCATACTGTATTGTTCAATGACTTACCAATCCTCAAGTGTTTCGTTTCTTTTCCACAAAGTACCATATATGCCATTATAGCCATTATTCACAATTCTTTTACCAAATTAAACTCCCATTTTACATCCCTCATAGCTCAACAACAAACTTTGAATATGCAACAACAACATCAGGAATTTCACAAAATTTGTCAATTTAACACGAACCAAACAAACTTCACACATATAGGCGATTTCACAAGAATCAAAATTAGCCATACATACCCGGTGATGAGTTTTCTTCCGTTAACTTCCTACTTTATGCTTACCCAAGATATCCTACTCTTGCCAACCTTGTTCTTGAAGACTCTTACTTCTACTCACTTCTTTTTACTAGAAATCAAGTTCAATAATCATGCATGAGTGTAAAAATTCTATTTTCAAAAGCTATTATATGTAAACCTCTCTTTACCCAATTTAAAACTGAAAATCAAAGAAAATAGTTAGGGTTTTTACCTTTTTTTACCTTGTAAAGATTGGGGAAGTTGAATCCTTGCCCTAGGATCCCTTGGAATTAAGTGGTTGGAACAATCCTTGAAGATAAAGAACTTCTCTCTCTAAAACCCCTCTCTTCTCTCTCTAATTTTGGTAAGATGATATGAGAAAATGAGGGTGAAAGGTGTTATATTAAAGAAGAGATCGGGTCAAAATGTTACAAAAATCTGGGCCGGGGCGAATCTACGGTGCACTTTGCGACCGCAGAATCAACATGCGGTCCGCATAGTGACCGCAGAATGGCCTCAAAATTACTCAAGTTCTGTTACAGAATGCGACCAACATGCGGTCCGCATTCTTGATCTGCGGCCGCAAAGTGCACCGCAGATTCATTATGCGATCGCATATCGACCGCATTTTCAGCATGATTTTTGGGAGACTTTCTGGAAAGCTTTGCAGCAAGAATGCGGTCCGCATAGCAGATTTGCGGTCGCATTCTTGACCGCAAAATTGACACTTTTCGGAAAAATTTATTCTCTACATTTTTGAAACTTAAATCACTACCAAGGGTCCAAAAAGCAGCTCCCAGTCTCGTCGCGAAGAATTCTACGCATTCCTAACACATTATTCGGACCATGACACTATAGGTACTAGGTTTTATGCACAAAAATTTTACGGGGCCTTACACTATCGCTCCCTGATGCGATCATATAAGGAAGATCGAGAAACAACACAAGCCAACACTCAACTCGGCTCCGAAATATCCAATCTCACTAGCCGATTGGCTAGGGCCTAAATATCATAAGCAAATGGCCTCTCCCCAACTGGGATGAAAGCTAAGCTGCCCATACTAACTGCCTTCCGACTCAAGGAGTCGGCCGGATGATACAAGATAGTGATGTCATAATCCTTAAGCAACTCCAGCCACGTTCGTTGTCTCAAATTAAGGTCCTTCTGCCTGAATAAATGCTGAAGACTGTGATGATCCATGTACACCTCACATGAGATACCATACAGGTAATGCCTCCAAATCTTCAAAGCGTGAACTATGGCTGCTAGCTCTAAATCGTGAACAGGGTAGCTCTTCTCATGGGGCTTCAACTGACGAGAAGCATAAGAAATGACCCTACCCTCCTACACCAACACAAAACCAATGCCAAATCCTGAGGCATCACAATACACAATATAAGGATCTGAAGCTAACGAAATAATTAAGACTGGTGTTGTGGTCATTGCTATCTTGAGCTTCTGCAAGCTCTCCTCGCACTCCTCGGGCCATATAAAAGGAACACCCTTCTGAGTCAATCTAGTTAAGGGTGAAGAAATAGAAGAGAATCCCTTAATGAATCGGCGATAATACCCTGCCAATCCCAGAAAGCTACGGATATCAGTAACTGAGGTCGGTCTGGGCCAACTTTGCACTGCCTCGACCTTCCTCGGATCTACTTGAATACCATCTCGGGACACCACGTGTCCTAAGAATGCCACGGACTCAAGCCCGAACTCACATTTGGAGAACTTGGCATACAGTTTCTCCTCTCTCAATCTCTGCAATAAAATACTCAAGTGCCTAGCATGCTTCTCCTGGCTATGAGAGTAGACTAAAATGTCATCAATGAACACAATCACAAATTAATCCAGATAGGGCATGAACATACTGTTCATCAGATGCATGAATGCTGCTGGGGCGTTGGTCAGCCCAAAAGACATCACAAGGAACTCATAGTGACCATATTTTGTCCTGAATGCAGTCTTCATAATGTCGGACTCTCTAATCTTCAGCTGATGGTAGCCTGAACGAAGGTCAATCTTCGAGAATACCTTAGCTCCTTGGAGCTGATCAAATAAATCATGAATACGAGGCAAAGGATACTTATTCTTCACTGTTACCTGGTTCAGCTGCCTATAGTCAACACACATCCTCATAGAGCCATCATTCTTCATAACAAACAGGACAGGTGCACCCCACGGCGACACACTCGGCCGAATGAACCCCTTATCTAGGAGTTCCTAGAGCTGCTCCTTCAATTCATTCAGCTCAGCTGGTGCCATCCGATATGGAGGAATAGAAATTGGATGAGTGCCTGGCACCAAATCGATCCCAAAATCAATGTCCCTGTCCAGCGGCATGCCCGGCAGGTCTGAGGGAAATACATCAGGAAAGTCCCGCACAATGGGAACAGAATCAATACTGGGAGTCTGGGCCTCGACCTCCCGCACAAATGCTATATAAGAGAGACATCCCTTCCCAACCATTCGTTGGGCCTTGAGGAAAGATATAACCTTGCTGGGTACATAATCAGTCGTGCCCTGCCACTCGATCCTCTGAATGCCTGGCATAGCCAAGGTGACTGTCTTAGCATGACAGTCCAAAATAGCATGACATGGAGATAACCAGTCCATGCCCAATATAACATCAAAATCAATAATGCTGAGAGTGATAATGACCACTCGTAGCAACTCCCCGGTGCTGGGGGCTGAGAGTGATAATGACCACTGGCGCTAGAGTGGCCAGCTGATGAACTAGGCCGAGAAGAACCCTGAGCAGAAAGCGCCTGTGAAGAACTCTGAGCTAGCATGGCGTAGGGAGATGGCTGGCTCTAGTGAGAACCCTGATAACCGTGACTAGAAGACCGCCTACGGCGATCTGAGTGGCCCGACTGCGAATGTGTGAAAGAGCGACCTCGACTCTGTTGACTCTGGCCTCTAGTCTGAGTGCCATTGGAAATAGCTGAACCACGAGGCCTCTTGGACTCCCTCTTATCCCGCTCTCTACGACAATCTGTCTCTATATCGCGAGCAATATCAATTACATCCTCAAATGTACGGCTCAAAACTCTCTCCCGAGTCATCAGAATACAAATGGGATAAATGAGACCATCCACAAAGCGCCCAATCCTCTCTCTGTTGGTAGGAACCAGCCACGGTGCATATCTAGACAACTCTGTAAACCTGATCTCATACTCTGACACTGACATGTCCCCCTGACAGAGACCCTCAAACTACCTACGCATCTCCACTCTCTGAGATCGAGGAACCCACTTCTCCAAGAACATGGTGGAGAACTCTAGCCATGATAGTGGTGCTGCTCTGGCTGGCCTGCGGTGCTCATAAGTCTCCCACTAAGCGAAGGCTGGCCCCTGAAACTGAAAGGTAGTGAACGATACCCCACTGGACTCCATGATCCCTGCCGTACGAAGCATTCGACGACACTTGTCCAGAAAACCTTGGGCGTCCTCGCCCGGAGCACCAGTGAACAATGGAGGAGATAACCTAGTGAACCTCTCGAGACGATGCTGCTCATCGTCCGTCATAGCTGTGATCCTGTCCCCCTGAACCCGATCTGCTAGCTGAACCGGAACCACAGGCTAAACTGGAGGAGCCTCTGGTGTCTGCAAGCCCTGCACTGCTGGCTCTAGAGTGCGTGCTGCGGGGGTCTGATGACCACCCCCAGTCCCTGATGCAGCTGCTGTAGTAGTAACTGAAACCTCCTGTGCCAGGCAAGTGCAAACTACTAGTATCTGAGCTAGGGTCTCCTGTAGACCCCGAATGACAATGGGCACTGCTGGTACCTGAACTGGCGCTGCTGCAGCATCAGCAACTGGAGGCTGTGGGTCAGCTGGTACTGCATCAGCTACCCTACCTCCGCCACAACCACGGCCGTGTCCCCGACCTCTAGCAGGTGGTAGTGGTGGTCGTCCTCCCCGTCCGAAAGCTCGAGTTCTCTCCATCTGCGAGAGAATAGAATGTCAAAGTTTAGTTCAAGCCAAAAGTAATCGCACGACAAGAATTACAAGAATTGAAACTTTTCCTAAAAGGTTTTCAGCCTCCCGAGGATAAGTACAGGCGTCCCCGTACCGATCCACGAGACTCTACTAAACCAGCTCATAACTCGAGAGACTTGTTAACCTAGGCTTTGATACCAACCTGTCATGACACAAACCCTGGTCGTGATGGCGCCCAACACAATGCTAGGCAAGCCCGACCATATCATCTCTTAAGCCAACCAATTATTAATTCCAATTAATCCAGTTAAACTTAAACAGCAAGTGTTCATATCAAAATGATAAACATAATAGTAAAAGCATACAAAATACGGTCCTAACCAAACCGTGGTGTTGCGGGTCTGAGCCTCTAAAGAATAAACATCCTAATACAATCAAGTGTAAGCAAGATGAAAGCAGCAAAATGATAAGGAAGGAGAAGACAGGTTCTGCCGACGCCGGCAGCTACCTCGTAGTCTAAGCAAAAGTAGATAAGGATCAGCAGCTACAACAACTCAACTACTCTCGGGCACCTGTGAATCTGCACAAAAAGTGCAGGGGAGTGGGGTGAGTATATTTCAACTCAGTGAGTAATAATAATAAGCAATAACTGAAAGTAAGAACTCCGGTACTATCACCAAACAGTTCTAAGGCAAACCCCCACAGGTAAGTCATCACTACAATGAGTACTCTGATCTCCAGTCCACATCTACCTCAACAAGGTCCCACACTGACCAGACCATCACTCGTACCACTACGGTGTACAGTCATCTCAATACATGGAGATATATACATATATCTATAATGTATAAGTATTTAAGTATGTATAAGGATATGAATAAGTATAATGTTGCGGCGTGCAGCCCGCTCCAATACATATACCGCTGCGGCGCGCAGCTGTAACGACCCGGCCCGTCATTACGGGAATTACCACCCTGTTACCTTGCATTTCCATATATTATGCTTTTAAGACAGTATTAGAATATATTGGGTGAGTTAGGAGTGATTTGGATTGAAAATGAAACAAATAGCATGTTTAAAGAAAGCTTGAATATGGAAAGTCAACCAAGAGTTGACTATTGAGTTAGAGTGCTCGGAACCGGATTCTGATGATTCGACTAGTTCCGGGGGATCATTTATGACTTAGGAGAACAATTGGAATTGAATTCGGAGGTCCGATGTAGTTTTAAGCTTGAATTGGCGAATGTTGAATTTTGGCGAAAACCGGATATGTCTGTAGCTTTGATCCGGGGGTCAGAATGGAATTCCGACAATTTCTGTAGCTTTGTTATGTGATTTTGGATATGTCTGCAAATTTTCAGGTCATTCGGACACCGTTTGATCGGGTTTTGGATTGAATGTTAGTTTTGAATGTTTTGAAAAACTTAGGCTTGAATTCGTGAGTAAATGGAGATTTTGATGTTTAGTATGGTGTTTTTATGATTGAAACAAGTCCGTATCATGTTTTGGGGTACGTTGGTGGTTTTCTTTGGGGTCCCGGGGGCCTCGGGATGATTTCGGACCATCAACCGGGCATTTGGACTTGGCAAAAATCTGCAGAAAACTGCAGGTTCTGCCCAGGCCCTTAAGCCTTCGCGTTCGCGTGACAAGTGTTGCGTTCGCGAAGGCCAAGCCTTTGTGTGCATCGCGTTCGCGGGAGGGGGCGTCGAGTTCGTGTAGGGTCGTGGGTGTTGTGCTTCGCGTTCGCGGGAGGTGTATCGCGAACGCATAGAAGCACTCTGGGCGGCTGGAAAATTGTACATCGCGAACGCGTGGGAGGATTCGCGTTCGCGAAGAGTAATGAAATTGTGCATCGCGAACGCGTGGCAAGCGACGCGAACGCGAAGAGTAAGAAGGAACTGTTCTTCGCGAACACGTGGGAGCTCACGTGAACGTGAAGAACAAAGGTCTCTGGCAGTGAATTAAATTGCAGAACAGAGGGGTTACGGGTTTACACCCCCAAAACACAATTTTGAGCCCTAGAGAGAAGAAAACTCGAGGAAATCACCGAGAAGTCATCGGGTATTCGTCGGAGGTAAGATTCTTGACTCAAAAACATCATTTTATGGTAGTATTAACATCAATCTTCATGAAATTGGGTTGAAATCTTGAAGAAATGTGGCCTAAGTATTGAAAACGGGATTTTTGGATTTGGAGGGCCATTTGAACTCCGATTTCGATAAATTTTATATGCACGGACTCGTGGCGAGATAAGGATCGCGTTGGTACTAATTTCAGAATTTTCCGAGTAGTGGGGCCCGGGGTCGGGTTTTACCAACTTAGTGTAATTATGCGAATTTCATATAAATTGAAGTGGGTTATGATTCTTTGACCCGTATTTGATATAATTATTGTTATTTGACTAGATTCTACACACGAGGCAACGAAATTCAAAGGAAAAGGCATCGCGGACGAGTCCACGACCGGCTAGAGGTGAGTAGTTTGTGTATATAGTAGCCTGAGGGTTCGAAACCCCGGCTTAGCACATTGTGACGCTAATAGGGCGTGGCTCGCACACCGTGGCAGGTGAGGGATTGATTGTGATTGGGGATTGAGACTTGGTCCATCCCGGAAGTGAATAATATGTTGTTAGTGTTGGAAATACACTGTATTTGCTATATTTGTGGGTTGTAAGCCTTGTTTGGGGCCTTGTGCCGATTTGTAACGTCCTTAGAGGACAATATTTATGTGATAGCTATAATTGCTTAAATCACTGATCTCGGTCCTGGAAATTGTAATCACACTTTTGAAATGCTAAGTCACCGGCTTTTACAAATTTAATAAGGTTAAAGTATTTTTCATAAATTATGAATTGAGAACTGGAATTAAGGAAAATGAACTGTTTTGTGACTTATTTGCTTATTGTGGACTGAGCATGGGATCGGGCTGCACGCCGCAGTGGTTGATATGAGGGTCGAGCTGCACGCCACAGTAGTATTGCGCTTGGGCTGTAGGAGCCCCTCCGGAGTCTGTACACACCCCCAGTGAGCGCCGTCGACGTTAAATTGGATCGAGCTACACGCCGTAGCGGTTATGTGCATTGCATTGCATCCTGTATTTGTTGAATTACTCTGTGGTAGCTGTATTGTATTGTTGTTGCTAGTTCGTAGGAGAATCGGACCGTAGTGTAGCTTCATATTGTGGTATTTTGTGGATTTCTTACTGTCAGCTACATATATATATTTGTTACTCACTGAGTACTTAGTACTCACCCCTACTCCCTGCACCTTTTGTGTGCGGACTCAGGTACTCAGGAGCAGTAGACGGGCATCTCCAGCGTTTACATTGTCACATCGAGTTGCTGAGGTAGCTGCCTACGTTCGCAGAACCTAGCTTCTCCTCACATTCCAGTTGTTATTTTATATTTTGTATTCAGACTTGAGTACTTCTATATCGTACTCTCTATTTCCTGTTGGATCTTGTTAGAGGCTCTAGACTTGTGACTCCGGATATTTGGGAGTGTTAGTATTTTGTTCAGTATTATTATTATTGGAGTTCTTAAACTCATATATTCTTCTTGGGTTGTCCATTTGGGGACGAGTATTTTGTGATAATTAAATTGTTGGTCTGGCTGGCCTAGCTTGATTATTGGGCGCCATCACGACCGGATTTGGGTCGTGACAAGTTGGTATCATAGCTCTAGGTTATTAGGACTCGCGAGTCATGAGCCGGTTTAGTAGGCTTTCGCAGATCGGTACGTAGACGTCCGTATCTATCTTCGAAGGGCTACGGAAACTTTAGGAAAAACCTCATTTTCTTGAATTCATATCGTGCGATTTGTGTTATCATGAAATTAAATCTTTCCATTTTCTATTCTCTCGCATATGGCGAGAACACGAGCTAACGGACGTGGCGGACGACCACCATTGGCACCCGCAGGTCGTGGTCGTGGTAGAGGTAGGCGGCAGACTGGCCGCGCAGACCTGCCGACCCACCGATGGCCCGTACTCGGGACCGGATTCCGACGGTGAACGCTCCGCAGCTCAGGTTCAGGCACCGGCAGTGTCTATTGCGATACCGGGTCTTCGGGAGACCTTGGCTCGGATCTTATCGGTGTGCACGAGCTTGGCACGGTAGTTGTCGCCACTCGCCGCGATCTTCTTCACAGTGCGGGGAGGGAATCGGACCCCCGTGGCTCACACACCCGAGCCAATTCGACCCGCTGCGCCCGTTACACCGCCTCCTCGCATATATGGTTCCGATGTATGCCCAACGACGAGCGAGCGTCGATTGGAGAGATTTGAGAGGCTGCGCCCTCCGACATTCAATGGTGCTGAGGGCAAGGACGCCCAAGGTTTTCTTGATAGATGTCAGGCGCATGCTTCGCACCGCGGGTATTCTAGAGTCCGGCGGTGTTTCATTCACCACTTTTCAGTTCACAGGTGCAGCATTTCAGTGGTGGGAGGATTTCGAGAGGCGTAGGCCCGCCGGGGCAGTGCCCCTCACTTGGCAGCAGTTCTCCATGGTATTTTTGGAGAAGTACGTGCCTCAGTCTCAGAGAGAGGAGCTGCGATGTCAGTTCGAGTGGTTGAAGCAGGGAGAGATGACGGTTAATCGGTACGAGATGAGATTCACACAGTTGGCCCGTCATGCCATGTGGATGGTTCCTACAGATAGAGAGAGGATTCGGAGACTTATCGATGGCCTTATTTATCCCATTCGCATATTGATGACCAGGGAGAGAGTTTCGGCAGTTACCTTTGAGGAGGTGGTTGATGCTGCCCGTCATATTGAGACAGATCGCCGCAGAGAGCGGGAGGAGAGAGAGGCTAAGAAGCCTCGTGGTACTGGCAGTTACAGTGGTGCTCCGTCTAGGGGCCAATTTCAGCATAGCAGAGGTCGCTCTTTCAGGTCTCATCAGTCTGGACGTACAGAGTCCAGTGGGGTTTCATCTGATCGTGGTCGTCAAGGCCAGGCGCAGGGTTATCAGGGTCGGCAGAGCCGCCAGCAGAGTCGACCCGCACCGAGTGCTCTTCCGGCCTCGCAGCTCGCTCCTCGTTTCCTCGACACGAGATTCATCGGTAGCGAGGGTCCTCGGCAGCCCCTTCTCCCATCTTCGGGCCGTTGTTTCGAGTGCGGTGATTTGGGCCATATCGGGAGAGAGTGTCCTCGGTGGCTTCATAAGCGGTCTCGGCGGAGGGATCGGCCTTCGTCTTCTACTCCTCGTTTCTTCGGCCGCCGACACGGCCGCCTAGGACCGGTGGCCGGTATCCGGAGGTCGCCCTAGGGGCGAGGATCGTACTGGTGGAGGTCAGGCTCATTTTTATGCTCTTCCGTATAGGAAGGATGCTAGTGCTTCAGATGCGGTCATTTCAGGTATTATCTCAGTCTGCCACAGGGATGCTTCTGTCTTATTTGATCCCGGATCCAACTATTCTTATGTCTCTACTTATTTTGCACATCATTTGGGTATTACCCGTGGTATTCTTGATTTGCCCGTACATGTGTCTACCCCAGTGGGGAATACTGTTGTTGTGGATCAGGTATATCGATCCTGTATTATTACTATTGGGGGTCTGGAGACCCGAGTTGATCTATTACTACTGGGCATGGTAGATTTCGATGTTATCCTAGGCATGGATTGGCTATCTCCTTATCATGCGATTCTGGACTGTCATGCCAAGACAGTCACACTAGCTATTCCAGGTAATCCGAGGATCGAGTGGCGTGGCTTGACCGATTATGTGTCCGACAGGGTGATTTCTTATATAAAGGCCCAACGAATGATTGGCAAGGGTTGTTTATCTTATTTGGCCTTCATTAGAAATGTTGAGGCCGAGACACCCAGTCTTGATTCGGTTCCCATTGTGAGGGAGTTTCCGGATGTATTTCCAGCAGACCTGCCAGGCATGCCGCCTGACCGAGATATCGATTTTGGTATTGACTTGGTGCCGGGCACTCAGCCCATTTCTATTCCTCCCTATCGCATGGCACCAGCAAAGTTAAAAGAATTGAAAGAACAACTTCAGGAACTCTTAGATAAGGGCTTCATTCGTCCAAGTGTGTCTCCTTGGGGTGCACCGGTGTTGTTCGTAAAGAAGAAAGATGGCACAATGAGAATGTGCATTGATTACAGGCAGCTGAACAAGGTAACAGTGAAGAATAAGTACCCATTACCTCGTATCGAGGACCTATTTGATCAGCTACAGGGAGCTAGTATATTTTCTAAGATTGATCTTCGATCGGGCTATCATCAGTTGAAGATCAGGGACTCAGACATTATGAAGACAGCGTTCAGGGACGCGATATGGGCACTACGAGTTCCCGGTGATGTCTTTCGGGTCGACTAATGCCCCAGCAGCATTCATGCACTTGATGAATAGTGTATTTCGACCGTACCTTGATTCTTTTGTGATTGTGTTTATTGATGACATTCTGGTATATTCACGCAGCCAGGAGGAGCATGCACAGCATTTGAGAGTGGCATTGCAGAGGTTGAGAGAAGAGAAGCTTTATGCAAAATTCACTAAGTGTGAGTTCTGGCTTGATACTGTGGGTTTTCTGGGACATATAGTGTCCAGTGATGGTATTCGGGTTGATCCACAGAAGGTCGAGGCAGTGCAGAATTGGCCCAGACCTTCCTCAGCTACAGAGATTCGGAGTTTTCTCGGCTTTGCAGGCTATTATCGCCGGTTTGTTCAGGGTTTCTCATCTATTGCTTCACCGTTGACTAAGTTGACACAGAAGAATGCTCTATTTGTGTGGTCCTGATGAATGTGAGGAGAGCTTTCAGAAGCTCAAGGAGGCTTTGACCACGGCTCCAGTACTTGTGTTACCATCGGCCTCGGGGTCATATACGGTGTATTGTGATGCTTCCAGAGTTGGACTCGGTTGTGTGTTGATGCAGGAGGGTAGAGTTATTGCATATGCTTCTCGTCAGCTAAAGCCCCACGAGAAGAACTACCCTGTTCATGATTTGGAGTTAGCTGCTATTGTTCATGCCTTGAAGATTTGGAGGCATTACTTATATGGTGTATCTTGTGATGTATATACGGACCACCGCAGCCTTCAGCATTTGTTTAAGCAGAAAGATCTAAATTTGAGGCAACGAAGATGGCTTGAGTTGCTTAAAGACTATGATATTACCATCTTGTATCATCCCGGGAAAGCCAATGTAGTGGCTGATGCATTAAGCCGGAAGGCTATTAGTATGGGCAGTTTGGCGTATATTCCAGTTGGGGAAAGACCCCTAGCAGTTGATGTTCAGGCGTTAGCTAATCAGATGGTAAGGCTGGATATTTCTGAGCCCAGCCGGGTGATGGCTTGTGTAGTAGCTCGTTCTTCTTTATATGATCGTATTCGAGAGCGCCAGTATGATGATCCACACTTACTTGTCCTTAAGGACAGAGTTCAGCAAAATGATGCCAGAGATGTCACTATTGATAGTGATGGTGTATTGCGGATGCAGGGCCGGATGTGCGTGCCCAATGTTGATGGCCTTCGTGAATTGATATTGGAGGAGGCCCACAGCTCGCGGTATTCTATCCATCCAGGAGCCGCGAAGATGTACCAGGATTTGAAGCAGCATTACTGGTGGAGAAAGATGAAGAAAGATATTGTGAGCCATGTGGCTCGGTGTCTAAACTGTCAGCAGGTCAAGTATGAGCATCAGAGACCTGGTGGTGTATTCCAGCGTATTGATATTCCGGAGTGGAAGTGGGAAAGAATAACTATGGACTTTGTTAGTAGACTCCCTCGGACAGCGAGGAAGTTTGATTCAGTTTGGGTGGTGGTGGATAGGTTGACTAATTCAGCTCACTTCATCCTAGTGTGTACTACCTATACCTCAGAGCGGTTGGCAGAGATATTCATCCGTGAGATAGTGAGATTGCATGGAGTTCCCATTTCCATTGTATCCGACAGAGGTACCCAGTTCACATCTCAGTTCTGGAGGACATTTCAGCGAGAGTTGGGTTCACAGGTAGAGTTGAGCACGGCATTTCATCCACAGACGGATGGGCAGTCTGAGCGTACTATTCAGATATTGGAGGACATGTTGCGTGCTTGTGTCATTGATTTTGGTGGTTCATGGGCTGATTATTTGCCTTTGGCGGAGTTTGCTTACAATAATAGCTATCGGTCCAGCATTCAGATGGCACCGTATGAAGCTTTATATGGGAGGCGGTGTAGGTCTCCAGTTGGTTGGTTCGAGCCCGGCGAGGCTAGGTTGTTAGGGACAGAGTTAGTCCAAGATGCCTTAGATAAGGTGAAAGTGATTCAGGAGAGACTTCGCACAGCTCAGTCGCGTCAGAAGAGTTATGCAGACCGGAAGGTCCGAGATGTGTCTTATTCAGTAGGTGAGAAGGTGTTGCTGAAAGTTTCGCCTATGAAGGGTGTTATGAGGTTTGGAAAGAAAGGAAAGTTGAGCCCAAGGTTCATTGGACCTTTTGAGGTGCTTTGGAAAGTTGGGGAGGTGGCTTATATGCTTGCTTTGCCACCCAGTTTGTCGGGAGTTCACCCGGTGTTCCATGTATCTATGCTCCGGAAGTATGTCGGAGACCCGTCTCATGTGTTAGACTTCAGCACGATACAGCTAGATGAAGATTTGACTTATGATGTGGAACCAGTAGCCATTTTGGGTCGACAGGTTCGTAAGCTGAGATCTAAGGATATAGCTTCAGTGAAAGTGCAGTGGAGAGGTCGTCCTGTAGAGGAAGCAACTTGGGAGACCGAGCAGGAGATGCGAAGTAGATATCTACACTTGTTTGATACTCCAGGTATGTTTCTTAACCCGCTCGCGGACGAGCATTTGTTTAAGTTGGGGAGAATGTAATGACCCGGCCCGTCGTTACGGGAATTACCACCCCGTTACCTTGCATTTACATATATTATGCTTTTAAAACAGTATTAGAATATATTGGGTGAGTTAGGATTGATTTGGATTGAAAATGAAACAAATAGCATGTTTAAAGAAAGCTTGAATATGAAAAGTCAACCAAGAGTTGACTATTGAGTTAGAGTGCTCGGAACCAGATTCTGATGATTCGACTAGTTCCGGGGGATCATTTATGACTTAGGAGAACAATCGGAATTGAATTTGGAGGTCCGGTGTAGTTTTAAGCTTGAATTGGCGAATGTTGAATTTTGGCGAAAACCGAATGGTAAGTGATATTTTGATCCGGGGGTCAGAATGGAATTTCGACAATTTCTGTAGCTTCTTTATGTGATTTTGGATATGTCTGCAAATTTTCAGGTCATTCGGACACCGTTTGATCGGGATTTGGATTGAATGTTAGTTTTGAAAGTTTTGAAAAACTTAGGCTTGAATTCGTGAGTAAATGGAGATTTTGATGTTTAGTATGGTGTTTTTATGATTGGAACAAGTCCGTATCATGTTTTGGGGTACGTTGGTGGTTTTCGTTGGGGTCCCGGTGGCCTCGGGATGATTTCGGACCATCAACCGGGCATTTGGACTTGGCAAAAATCTGCAGAAAAACTGCAGGTTCTGCCCAGGCCCTTAAGCCTTCGCGTTCGCGTGACAAGTGTCGCGTTCGCGAAGGCCAAGCCTTTGTGTGCATCGCGTTCGCGGGAGGGGGCGTCGCGTTCGCGTAGATCGTGGGTGTTGTGCTTCGCGTTCGCGGGAGGTGTATCGCGAACGCGTAGAAGAAATCTGGGCGGCTGGAAAATTGTACATCGCGAACGCGTGGGAGGCGTCGCGTTCGCGAAGAGTAATGAAATTGTGCATCGCGAACGCGTGGCAAGCGACGCGAACGCGAAGAGTAAGAAGCAATTGTTCTTCGCGAACGCGTGGGAGCTCACGCGAACGCGAAGAACAAAGGTCTCTGGCAGTGAATTAAATTGCAGAACAGAGGGGTTACGGGTTTACACCCCCAAAACACAATTTTGAGCCCTAGAGAGAAGAAAACTCGAGGAAATCACCGAGAAGTCATCGGGTATTCGTCGGAGGTAAGATTCTTGACTCAAAAACATCATTTTATGGTAGTATTAACATCAATCTTCATGAAATTGGGTTGAAATCTTGAAGAAATGTGGCCTAAGTATTGAAAACGGGATTTTTGGATTTGGAGGGCCATTTGAACTCCGATTTCGATAAATTTTATATGCACGGACTCGTGGCGAGATAAGGATCGCGTTGGTACTAATTTCGGAATTTTCCGAGGAGTGGGGCCTAGGGTCGGGTTTTACCAACTTAGTGTAATTATGCGAATTTCATATAAATTGAAGTGGGTTATGATTCTTTGACCCGTATTTGATATAATTATTGTTATTTGACTAGATTCTACACACGAGGCAATGAAATTCAAAGGAAAAGGCATCGCGGACGAGTCTACGACCGGCTAGAGGTGAGTAGTTTGTGTATATTGTAGCCTGAGGGTTCGAAACTCCGGCTTAGCACATTGTGACGCTAATAGGGCGTGGCTCGCACACCGTGGCAGGTGCGGGATTGATTGTGATTGGGGATTGAGACTCGGTCCATCCCGGAAGTGAATAATATATTGTTAGTGTTGGAAATACACTGTATTTGCTATATTTGTGGGCTGTAAGCCTTGTTTGGGGCCTTGTGCCGATCTGTAGCGTCCTTAGAGGACAATATTTATGTGATAGCTATAATTGCTTAAATCACTGATCTCAATCCTGGAAATTGAAATCACACTTTTGAAATGCTAAGTCACCGGCTTTTACAAATTTAATAAAGTTAAAGTATTTTTCATAAATTATGAATTGAGAACCGGAATTAAGGAAAATGAATTGTTTTGTGACTTAATTGCTTATTGTGGACTGAGCATGGGATCGGGCTGCACGCCGCAGTGGTTGATATGAGGATCGGGCTGCACGCCGCAGCAGTATTGCGCTTGGGCTGTAGGAGCCCCTCCGGAGTCTGTACACACCCCCAGCGAGCGCCGTCGACGTTAAATTGGATCGGGCTACACGCCGTAGCGGTTATGTGCATTGCATTGCATCTGTATTTGTTGAATTACTCTGTGGTAGCTGTATTGTATTGTTGTTGCTAGTTCGTAGGAGAATCGGACCGTAGTGTAGCTTCATATTGTGGTATTTTGTGGATTTCTTACTGTCAGCTACTTATATATATTTGTTACTCACTGAGTACTTAGTACTCACCCCTACTCCCTGCACCTTTTGTGTGCAGACTCAGGTATTCAGGAGCAGTAGACGGGCATCTCCAGCGTTTGCAGTGTCACATCGAGTTGCTGAGGTAGCTGCCTACGTTTGCAGAACCTAGCTTCTCCTCTCATTGCAGTTGTTATTTTATATTTTGTATTCAGACTTGAGTACTTCTATATCGTACTCTCTATTTCCTGTTGGATCTTGTTAGAGGCTCTAGACTTGTGACTCCGGATCTTTGGGAGTGTCAGTATTTTGTTCAGTATTATTATTATTGGAGTTCTTAAACTCATATATTCTTCTTGGGTTGTCCATTTGGGGACGAGTATTTTGTGATAATTAAATTGTTGGTCTGGCTGGCCTAGCTTGATTGTTGGGCGCCATCACGACCGGATTTGGCGCGCAGCCCGCTCCATTTAACGTCGACGGCGCTCACTGGGGGTGTATACAGACTTCGGAGGGGCTCCCTAGGCCCAAGCGCTATGATGCCGCGGCGTGCAGCCCGATCCACACATGTATTACTGCGGCGTGCAGTCCGATCCAATATATATATGTATATATATTTATACTGCTGCGGCGCGCAGCCCGATCCCATAATATATACAGCGCTCACTGAGAATGTATATATGTAACTATACTGCTGCGGCGTGCAGCACGATCCCATAGTATACACCAACGCTCACTGAGAATGTGTGCAGACTCAAACTCTGAAGGGGATCCTACAGCCCAAGCGCAATAATACTGCGACGTGTAGTCCGATCCACATGTATATTACTGCGGCGTGCACTCCAATCCAATATATATACTGCTGCGGCGTGCAGCCCGATCCAATATATATATATATAATACCTCATAATGGGTCCTCGACCCTGTCCCAATTAGTATAGGATTGGCCCTTCAGGCCCACTCAGCTAAGTCAGGGAATTTTCACCCTATGTAATCTGTCCCCCACAGTACACATCTAGTACTGGCTCTTAGTATGCTATTCAACTAGTTTTACGGCTAAG
Organism: Nicotiana noctiflora; assembly: GCA_032618575.1. Lineage (NCBI taxonomy): Eukaryota > Viridiplantae > Streptophyta > Magnoliopsida > Solanales > Solanaceae > Nicotiana > Nicotiana noctiflora. The sequence continues at coordinate 47,535 of JASVEL010011220.1, forward strand.
TGTAAGCTTCCAACATGATATAAGGGTCACCTAGCTCTACATGTTCCCTAATGCTCTACAGATCGGCACAAGGCTCCAAACATGGCTGTCAGCCCAATTACACAGTTATAATCTCATTATCAGTCATAATACACAGTAAACTATTAGCCGGGAAGGACCAAGTCCAAGTCCCCAATCACAATGCCACCACGCCCATCACAGGACGCGTGTCTCATCTCAACATAGCATTGTGAAGTGCTAGTACGGGGTTTCAAACCCTCAGTACATTATTTATTATCACCACTCACCTTGAACCGGTAGAAGCCTCATTCCGCCTTGCGCTTGCCTCGCAAATCAATCTCCTCGGATTCCGAATCTGCTCAAAATCAATGATAATATATCAATATATGCCAAATTCATGCAACCCATTCAAAATAACCCAAATTGCATCAAAACCCACAAAGTTGTCAAAACCTAACTTTTGGTGCACTTCTCGAAAAATCACAAAAGTTACATATTCGGAACCCTCGTCTCAATACGAGTCTATGCATATAATGTTTTACAAAATCGGACTCCATTTGCCCACTCAAATCGACATTTTACTAAAGCCCTGACTTAGGCTAAATTCCCCCATTAATTCATCCAATTTCAGTGAAATAGAGGAGGATTTCAAGATAAAAACGCGTAAATGAACCATAAAACTCACCTCCGATGATAAGCCGATGAACTCCCAGCAATTTCCCGTCCAAATCACCCAATTCGCCTCTAAAAACCGAGCCCTAATGTTTTTATAACTTATGAAATTTTTCCCTTCTGATATTTTTATCACAGGTGCGATTTCCGCTTCTGCAGTTCTTGACTCGCACCCGCGAGTCCGCTTCTGCAGCCCATTGGTCGCTTATGTGATCCAGCTCCAAGCTGGCCCACTTCGCACTTGTGACCCATGTCTCACTCCTGCGAGACCACTTCTGCGAACTCGCCTCCGCACCTGTGATCCTCCCCAGTCGCCTGCCTTCCGCTTCTGCGACCTTGGACCCGCGGAAGAGAGTCCGCTCCTGCGATACATCAGCCGCTTCTGCAGAACCACCTGGCCAAGCCCTCTTTTGCATCAGCGATGATGAAGCCACTCCTGTGATCCCGCTTCTGCGGTCCCCAATCCGCAGGAGCAAAAATGATGCTGCAATTTATGACAGCAGCTCCCAAACTTCAAATCCTTCCGTTTAACCTTCCGAACTCATCCCGAGACCCCCGGGACCTCAACCAAAAATGCAATCCTACTCTAAATCACCATACGAACTTGCTCCAACCGTATAAACATGCCCTCAAACACAGAAAACATCGAATCCAACCAAATTCAAGCCTAAGTTTCCATTCAAACATCCGCAACCGATATTCGATCAAAAACCCGACCAAATGACCTCTGAATGACCTGAAATTTTGTAGGCACATCCAAAATCACCTAACGAAGCTACAACAACTGTTGGAATTCCATTTCGACTCCCGGATCAAAATCTTACCTATCGATTGGACATCGCCAAAATTCAACTTTAGCCAATTCAAGCCTAAAACTACATTGGACCTCTAAATTCACTTCCGATCGCTCTCCTAGCTCATAAATGACCTCCCAGAGCTGACCAAATCATCAGAATTCGATTCCGAGCTCTCTAACTCACAAGTCAACATCCAGCTGACTTTTCTCAACTATTCCTTCTTCTAAGAGACTATTTGTCTCAATTTCAACCAAACTCAACCCGGATTGACTCAAACTTATCCAACATGCATATTACAACATCAACAAGCATATAACGGGGATAACGGGGTGATAACTCATATGATGACGGGTCGGGTCATCACAGAGGTTCCGAGGGTGTTTCGAATGCCCAACGGGTCATTTTTGGAAGATTTTTGCCGTTTCGATCATAAATGTAATGATCCAAAGGTCTATTTTTAGTTCTAGAGATCCAAATTTGATTTCAAAACTTCAAGAATTTAAATAATGAATTATATGACTGATCCTGAAATGTTGGATTAATTTCATCAAGTCGCGATTATGTTTTTGACACGAAATGTGAATTAATTGTTTAATGAGAAAAATTGATGTTTCACTGAGCAAATGAGATCCAAATTGAGTTTTGTTTGAAATACTGGATCCGTATCAAAATTACGGAGCCATAGGAAAAAGAATCGTCGAATTCCGAGTTCGTATTATGGTGTTAGAACCATTTTAGTGAAAAATGGTTGTGCTACAGTTTTCTTTAAAAAAAGCTGCTGCATTTTATGAAGATGGAACAGTAACCACGTGGGTGAATAGTGAACAGTGACCCCTACACAAGAATACTGAACGCTCATGAACTGTACCGAATTTTCTAGGTAGTGTTTTAATCCAAAAAATTTGGCATTTTAGCCACATCTTGAGTTCTAGAGCTCCGACTGAGGTGATTTTCACGGCATTGTTCTCGTCTCAACAAGGGGGTAAGTATTCTATATCCAAATGTTATTTATTTAACAATTCCATGGTTATTTTCATCAAGTATTAGTGAATCAAATGGAAGAAGTTTGAAAATATTTGTAAATTTTTAAAAAAAACAAAAATTGAAGATTTGAGGGACCATTTGAACTCCGATTTTGGTAAATATTATATGTACGGACTCGTGGCGAGATGATGATTTCGATAAGTTTCATAATTTTTTAAGACATGGGCCCGGAGCTCGACCTTTGCTAGTTTCAAAATTTTCGTTATATTTCGATTGTTTTCAATTGGGTGTTGTTCCATTAGCCTATTATGAGATATTTGTACTGATTTTGGCTAGTTTCAAGGTGCGTGGAGGCTGGTTTGAGTAGCGAAGGGATCGCAGGTTTGAGTTTTTGCCTGTTCGAGGTTAGTAATACTTGGGAATGATATCCTGAGGGTTTGAAACCCCGAATTTGCACATCTTAGTGCTAAATTGTGGTGACTTGCACGCTGGACCTGAGCGTGGGGTACAGCACCATTGGGTTTCATGACTTGGTCCGTCCCGGTTGTTAGTTTTTACCGCGTATTTGAAATAAATTGTTGTTATCATTATGACTTGGGCTTATTGCCATACTTGGGGCTTATTGCCGATTGTTGAAACTCTTTATGAACTATCATCAATGTTTTCACTCACTATTTGAATTACTAATTAAACTCAGTCCTTGTTTTTGAACTCAGCTATAATTTACTCAAGCATGGACTTTTGATTGATATTTGAACTATCATTTGAGCTGAGTATCATTGTTTTACTGATGCCCTGAGGGGCTTTTTGATTATTTGTTGACTAATTGGGGCCGAGGGCCATATGTGAGGGCATGATGATTTATGTGAGGAGGCTTTCAGGCCTCGAGTGATATGTAAGCATATCGATATACATGAATGGATCGGACTGCACGCCGCAGTAGCGTATTGCATGGATCGGACTACACGCTGTAGTAGCATATTGCATGGATCGGACTGCACGCCGCAGTAGTATATGGATCGGACTGCACGCCGCGATAGTATATGGATCGGACTACACGCCGCACTATTATTGTGTTTGAGCTGTAGGAGCCCCTCCGGAGTCTAATCCCCCACAGTGAGCGCGTGTACCCAAATGGATCGGGCTGTATGTCGCAGCGGTCATATGCATTGCATTGCATTCATTCATATTTGTACTACGTGGCATGACATTTAGCACTCATATATCATGGCATACATACTGTTACTTACCTAATTGACCAGATACCCTGGTACTATATGTTAAGGAGTGCTGTGGCCAATGGGCCAATTTATGAGCCAATTTGCTCTAGTTTTCCAGATACGCTGGTGTTATATGTTAAGGAATGCTGTACCCAAGGGGCCGTTTTGTGAGCTGACTTGCTCTATCTAATATTGCATTCATATACTTGGCTGTTGGAAAAGCAAAAGGGATATTTGTAAAATATATTTGGTAAAAGATATTTTTAACTGATCTTGAGATTTTCTAAAGAATTTTCACAGTGTTACGGCATTTGTTCTCAAAGGGTTGTACTGTCTTTTATAGCATTTTGGTGTGCTCTTACGTGTTTTCTTATCACTCAGATATTATTCCATCTTATTACCACTGAGTTGGAACTACTCATTTTACTCCATGCACCTTGCGTGCAGTTGCAGGTATTGTTCACCTGGTAGCGGGTTATTAGCAGGACAGAAGACCTTATGGTGGTAGTTGAGCTAGGTGATCGCTAGCGTTTGCGGCACCGTACTTCATCTTTGTATTCCAGTTTTTATCTTGTATTTATCTCTACATTGTTGGCCAGTAGTAGCACCTTTACTCATTAGATGCTCGTGACTTGTGACACCCCGGTTGGGTTGTATTGGGATGAAATTAATATTTAAATGTTAATAAGTAATATTTCTATTCCTTTATGTTTAATATATGTTAAAAGAGAATTTGGGGTTGTTGGCTGGCTTTGTCTTCACGAGAGGCACCATCACGACCGTGTATGGAATTTGGGTTGTGACATGTGTCATGCTTAGAAGAAATTAGGTGGTCTTTATATCTTTAAAACTACTATCATTGTGTCTGAATCGCTTTCCTCCTAATGTTAGTGAAGTTTCTCTAAGCTGTGCAAGAATTGTATGTGTTGTGATTACTTTAGGTCACTCGAACTTTCCCTGATAAATGAGAGATTTATAAAAACTCATGTGTTAAGTAAACAACTAATGGTAAGTGTAGATTGATAATTGTTTGTTTATGTGTATGTGGTATGTTGAAATGGTTAAATAAGGCAGGGACACATTGAAGTGGCTAGTTTATGTGCAAAATGTAATATTGTAATATAATATGTGCATTTGTTGAGGTAATGAATTGTGTACAAGCTGTAGAGAATGTTATAAATGTCTATTGTTGCTTGGGAATATGTTTCAGGAGCTCTCTGACGGGTAGATATGTCCATAATACAAAGGAAACTCTGGCGAAATTTTTCTAAAAATATAGGAATTAGTGAAAATTTTGACAGTTTGCATATCATGTCTTTCAAACCAACTGGTTTTCAAAATCCTCATTCGAGGACAAATGATTTTAAGGGGGGAGGGGATGTAAGGCCCCGTAAAATTTTGTGCTTAAAACCTAGTAGCTCATGGTGTCAAGGTCCGAATATTGTGTTAGGAATGTGTAGAATTCTTCACGGCTCGCAAGCTCATCGCGGTTCAGACCCTCAGTAGGGATCTAAGCTTTTGCAATTAAAGGAATAAATTTTTCCAGAAATTCTCATTTCTGTGGTCAAAAATACGGTCACAGATCAGCTATGCGGACCGCATTCCTACCGTAGAGTGTATAAGAAGGTTTGTCAAAATTGGTATTGAAAATACGGTCCAAAATGCGATCACATAATGAAAATGCGGACCACAAAGCCATCGCATAAGTTCCTTAAGAATTTTGGGTGTCTATTCTGCGGCGCATTATGCAACCGCAGAACAAGAATACAGACCGCATTCTTGTCGCATATCGTGTCAGAACATGTGGTTTTTAGGAGAAATTCTACGGTCCATTATGCGGATCGCATGTTAATTCTGCGATCGCAGATGCGACCGTAAATTAGACTCGGCCCATATTTTTTAATTTTTTCAACCCGATCTCATCTTTAATAAAACACCCCAACACTTTATTTAACATATTTTCTGAGCAAAACAAGAGAGAGGGAGGAGAGATTACTGAGGGAAAAACCTATCCTCTTTAAATATTGATCTTCTAATGGCTTGGTCCGGAAAATTCTAGGGCAAGTGTCTTCTTCCCCAAATTTCTAAAGGTAAAAACCCTAACCATTTTTCCTTAATTTTCAGATTTTAAAGAAAAGAAAGATTTCATGCATTTGCTTTTGAAAATGGAAGTCAAACACTCATGCATGTTCTTTATTCTTGAAATTTAGTGAAAAAAGAGTTGGATAGAAGTAAGGATTTGCAAAATCGGAATTGGCAACGTAGATAAATTAGGTGAATTGAAAGTAGGAGACAAACGAAAGGAAAGGGAGTTTGACTCCAGGTATATATGGCAAACTTTGATCCTTGTGAAATTGCCTTGTTTGGTGTACAAATTATTTGGTATGTGATAGATATGTGAATTGTTATGTAATTCTTGTGATTAGGTTATTGTTGGGTTTTCGATTGCTTTGATTATGTGTTGAGTGGTATGAGTTGTGAACCAAATGATTAAAAGGGAATCGTAAATCACAAAATTGGGAACAATGGTAGTAATGGAATATTTCGCTTCTTGTGGGAAATTAATGAAATAACTTGAATTGCTTATGAACTATTCAACATAATGGGATTGGTACTGTCCGATATGGAAATACTTGTAACATTGTTGTGGTAGTGGCTTGGAAGGTATTGTGGAAATATGAAACAATTGTAAGTTGCTTATTGTCTTTGTTTAGATCTTTGTGAAGTGTTCTTGGTTATTTATTGTGATTGTTGTGATTGCTGTTGTTGTGATTTTTGTCATTTGAAACTATACGATGGGATCGGATTGCACGCCGCAACATAAATTGATATTATGGGTTGGGAAGATAAGGGTGGCCGAGGTAATAAGGGTGGATGAGGTAATAAGTGTGGAAAGCGATCGATAGTGCCATTGAAATCGATATGAATACAATTGTGAAATCATTGATGAGACATTATGAAAGGAGAGTTTGTAACCTGTGGGGCACTAATTGTCCCTTTGTTTGGCTTGATTGTGCTTTCCCTGTGTGTTTGGTTGTTGCTTTCATTGTTGATTTCCATTTTGTATATGGGTTGAGGACTACTTGAAACAAAGTGAGTGTTAGAAACATCTTTGGCTTGCCTCGTTATTTATTTGGTTGTTTTTATTACTGCGACTTACTTGTCTATGCTTGAGTTTACTTGGGACAAAGTTTGTTCATACATACAAGTACAATTCTAGTGTATTGACGTCTCTTTTGCCGGGGGCGCTACATTCGTGTCATGATTGTAGGTGGATCCGTAGCAAGCACTTCAGTTCATCGGCAGTAGCACTCTCCCATCTTCCACTGGCCGCTTGGTGAGCCTCTTTCCTCTCGGGGCCCTGCGTGGCTCATGCCACTTCTATTTTGGAGTCTTGTTATGGTTTTGTGTAAGGTATAGCCGGAGCCATATTAACGGCAAGTATTGTATTATACTGTCATATCTTAGAGGCTCCATAGACAGTAAATGTGGGATTATGGTCTTATGTAAATTTATGTCGGGCGTGGTAAATTATAAAATTGTCAATTAATTAACTGTTTTGTGTATGTTTTGAAAAGAGTGTTTTTAATTACAAACTGGATTACCGTTAGTTATTAAATAATGAAAATGTAGGGTAACACGTGGGTTAGGAAAGGCACTCAGGTTTGCTTGACTGGGCTACCCGGTCAAGTATCGATCATGTCCCTCAATTTGGGGATGACAATCTTCTTCGACGGAGCTCTACCGGAGCCCAACCAAACTGTCTTATGTCACCCTCTCTCTTCCCTTCTCTCATCTACACCATCCGATCCAGTTGTCGCACTCTCTTTTCCATTCTCTCATCTCCACCATCAGATCCAGTTATGAAAATCATGAAGTCACTATAGGTCAATTGCTGGTGGCGAAAACAATGGAGGAGGAAAATCAAAGGGGTCACCAGATCTGAAGCTGACGGAGATGCCGAAATTCATGACTTCTTCTCCTTCTTTGTATCTTACATCAAAGTGAATTCATTCATTTGACCGAAAACTTATTCCTCCAAAACTACTTTCGCTCAAGTAAAAGAAGCCACCTCTTTCTCCTCCACTGAAAATTCTTGTACAAATTCTGTGTATTTTTGTATTTTGTCAGATATTTAAAGTGTATTTTGTATTTGGCAGGAAATTTGACGTGATTTGATTGTATTCTCCATTTTTAGTATAAATATGGTTTATTTTCAGAAGGATATGAATTTATGTTTCATTGTTTTAGTGTAAATATAGTGCATTTTGTATTTTCATCGAAGATTTGACCTGGGTTGATTGCATTCTTCATTTTATCATTTTTAGTGTAAGTACATACAAATATAGTCGAATACGTTCAACCTTGCGACATCAAATAAGATGGAATACAACTGAATTGTGTATTCAAGTACACTCAAATACACGCCGAAAAAAAACAAAAAGAACTTACGGTGTATTCATACAATTAATATAGTGTATTTGCAAACCTATCTACAAAGTTTAAATACATTAAATGTAGCTACGAATTATTAAAATCTATTTAAATGATAGTTATTTCTAAAAGTTCCCCTTAATCATATAGCTGTATTTTGCGTTGTTCGTTACCGTCATTATTAGGTTTGACGAAAATCATTAGGGAGCCACCATGTGATATCCATTCCTTTATTTTATAGATACACAATATAAAGCTAGTCAGTTTATGATAAATTTTCATATACACAAAATGTTCCGAAGAAAATAGTTAGAATTTTTATTTCTTTGTTTGAATTTCTTGAAAAACACCATTCTATCGCTCTTTCATTACAAAACAAAAAAAAACCAAATATTAGTGGAAGAACATTCCTTTTGTATGTGCCAATTTACTCTTAAAGATAGATTTGCTCCTGATTCCCAAATATTTTTTGAAAGTTAATTTAGCAAAATTTGATGTCAAATTGAAAATGTGTTTGGATATAAATTTCGGGGCAAGTTTTGACATGTAAAAAGTCAAAAAAAAAAAGTAATCGTTTTTAGCTAAAATGTCCCAAATAGTAATAATTTTGTCCAAAAGAGGTCTTAAGCTATATATGATATTTGAAGTTTAGTTTTCAAAATTTCCTCAAAACAAGATTAATTATTTAAACAAAAACATATTTGAAAAACAAAATCCAAAACTTATCTATACGCTAACCTAAGATAATGTATGTATGTAGTCAGATTATTTCCACTTAAGTCGACTTAATTGCCTGTTTGGCCATTGTATACGGTAAAATCGGGGAGTCAATTTCTCTATAACAAGGCATTATGAAAGATCACCTCAGGGGCTCAAAGACCACGAATTGAACACCCTTCCTCGAGATCTAGCGACAACCCGTTTGGAGGCAACATTGGCTCGAAACCCCAGCGGGCGCAGAGAGCCTTTAAGGAATGCAACCGTGACCGACTGAGTCTGTCCGGCAGTTTAGGCCTGGTCTATGCCTATATCATGGAGCTAGTTAGTCGTTCAACCTCATTTTTTTTTGTAATTAATGCATCTTTACACTATGTTTGGATTCTCCCCTCCTATGTAAGAGGGATACATGACACCTTGTAAGGTGTTGGCTCCAACTATTCTACATAAGATCAATAGCATCTCTCTCTTTCTTTTCCTTTTACCTACTCGTTCGAGGCTACTGCTTCCATATATTGCTTTCATACTTTTTCTTCATTTATCGCTTATCATTGCCCACAAAGAGCCTCCATTAAGTACATTCTAAATGTTATCCCTTTCCCGTTTACCTCTGATAGCTCGAGCTCGAGCCTAAGCATCGACCTCGAGGCCCCTTATCGACCAGTCCGAGGCCCGGACATCATGCTCTCCTGGTTCAATCATAACCCCATTTTAGTTTGTATTACGTCCTTTAACTTCACATATCTAGCATCAAGTGCTCTAATAACTAGTATAAAAATTGATCACGTATTTTTGGAGTCCCATCAACAAATTTGATTGTCATTATCATTTCACGATAAATAGTTTGGTGCCCACCATGGGGCTAAAACTAATAGCGATTATTTTCTTACTGGTCTTTTTATCAATCCACTAGGCAGGGCCTAGGGCTAGTTTTTATATATCAAAAAAATAAAAGGAAATACAATAATAATGTCGATATGTCTAGCGTGATGAAAAACTAAAAGATGACTAATACATAAAACCTATGATCAAATTTAAGCAATGTGCTCAAAGATGATCTCACATAATGACTATAAAACTTTGATATATATAAAACTAGCCCTATTGTCATAGAAAATATTATTCCAGCAGCCCACTTTGACTACAAAGGCCCAAATATACCTTGTTTGTCCTGTTCTAAAATCCCATTTGTCATAACAGACCAACTAGGCCCAAACAACAGGCCCAATTGCACCGCATGTGACCCCAGCATTTGTGTCCAGTCCACTCGACACCACAGTCCATCCAAGCCCACGTGAATAAGCCCAAATGTCTCCCCCATGTACATTGTATAAACAGTCCATACTATCCTTTCTATATCACATTCTCCAGGCCCAAATTCTACACTGAAGCCCAACTCCAAATCCGACCAGATTTTAGTCCCATAGCCACATGTTATTCTGTTTTCTTTATTAATCCCATAACCACCTCTTTGCGTTATAACCCCTTTATAAAGTTTCTCCATTTTGCACGTGTAGCCACTCTTGCTCTCCAGCCAATTAGTGAATTTAAAACCTAGCCACTTAAACCCCCAATTTGCTCGACAGCTGTATGTCACTTCACATATATCTAGATAGTTTCCTAAAAGACTAACACAGCTCAGGCATCTCTTTATTTCCATTTTCCACTTTCCAAGACCTCTCTTCATCTCTCTCCTTCCGGAGACTTCTCCCAAGCTCACCTCTTCTTCTCCCATGGCCGCCTGTTCACCTACCCCCAAAGATGTCTGCTGCCTTCCGATTTGCAACTATCGGAGTTTGTCCATCTCTGCTATGACGATCCACGCATGTGTATTCATCTAGGTAAAGCTCTTTCTACTTCTCTTTTCTTGTATTTGTTTCTGCTTTCTTCTCCATTGCTTTTTTTTTCTATTATTCTCGATTCTTTTTCTTTCATTTTCACTTTTTTCTCCTCGTCTTTGACTCATTGTTTCATTCCTTTTTCTTTTTTCCATGAGTCCATTAATCTTCTCACCATAAGACCTGTCTGTTGAGCTCCTCCACCATTGATGCTTCATTTCTCCTACAAACTTTCCCCAGGTAATCATTTCCAAGCTTCGTCTTCCTTTCTTGTTCTTTTTCCTTTCTATCCATTTATTTTCTTTCTTTTTGTTGTTTTGCAAGTCGCTGCTATCTCCATGTGTGTCATATTGGTTGAAATCCCTAAGTGCCTGAAGATGAAGATTTTGAACCATCAAAATAACTTCTGGTAAGATCTTCTCAAGTAGTATTAGCTTCTTCATTGCCTCCTTGTTGTTGCATGTGTAGATTTGATACTCACTTTCCCTATTTTTCTTGTTTATCCCATGAACCTTGTAGATGCACTCGTGTAAGCACTTTCCCATCTGCTAGAATTTATGTGCTGTTCCAAGGACAATCCTATGAAGATGCACCCCTGCTTGTCTTTTGTAAAGGCCATGTCTTGTACCAATCTTGTATTTCCTTTTCTTCTCGAGTTTCTTCTTGCATGTCTTCATTGTATGAACATATACCTGCCTAGTAACTCTCTACCTCGTACCTCATCGAGCAATTCCCCTTTAGAACTAAAGGAGGATTTGCTGTCCGCACTCTTATGAACATATGTGTTCTAATGTGTGTGCATTTGGTGGTCATTAACCCTCTGGGGAAAGACTATGACCTCCCTTATCCTTAAAACATACTCTGTGGTTAATTTCTCTCTGGTGGATTGAGTACTAAGTACTAATACCACCACCTGGAGCATCCTTAACCACAAGAGTACATGCAAAATTAATTGATTCCCTAAATATTGTTTCTCAGTTCCTACACTGTGTTTACTGCTACTGTGCTTTATCCAGTTGAAGTTAGTGTCAACACTATCTATGTATTGTATGTGGTCCATTGTATATATGGACCCTGGAGGTATCTGCCTCTTTGAGTAGAAGTGCTTGCTTCCCCTTTGTTGTGTGCATTTGTTACATTGCAGAAACTGAGACTATTTTTTACTAGGATACTTGCTATGCCTAGGTTCCACTAGGTGGGTTGAGTACATAAATGTACTGATACCACAACCTCGGTTTTACCTAGAACACAACAAATAACTAGCTTGTTATTATTGTCAGTCTTGTAGTACCTCATGTGCCTCCTCCAATTGATACTGTTAACAGCCTTTAGTGCGGCTATGTAGAAACACAGTTGCATCATCCAGCTATGTTCCCAAGTTTTGGGAAATTTACCATCTGCATACTGTGTGCATAGGTTCCTTAATACCTCTGCTCCCTTTATGCCTGAGACACAAACTGTCTCCCTCCTTGCAAAAGTGATTATGTGGAATATCCCTCTATTGGACTGAGTGCAAAGCACTAATACCACCAATAGGATTTCCATTAACACATAGATCACTTGTGCATAGTCAGTACCTGCAAAACAAAAAAAACTTGTTAGTAAAAACATTCATCACATTCTCCACGGTGGCTTCCTCCTCTTCACTTTGAGAGTGAGACTCTCAAGTAAAGGGCATTGTGATTTGTCTGAGTTGAGGAGGTTTTTTCCCTGAACATCTAACTCTTCAAAACTATAGCATTCCATAGGTCCAACATCCAATGCATAATTGGCAAGGTGATCAGCCAATTTATTGCCTTCTCTGAGAGTATGAGCCACTTTAACATTGACTGTATTCATTAGCTCATTTATGTACTCCACCAGGGTACCTATACTCCAAGGTGGTTTCCATTCTCCTGTTACTACCTTCTTTAATGCCATGGAGTCTGTATGTAGGTCTATGAGGAAGTATCTATGTTGCACACAAAACTTTAATGCTTCACAGATGGCTGTGGCCTCTGCTGCAGTATTAGTACCCTCTTGAATCTCCTTTCCACATGCATACATAACATCTCCCTCATCATTTATCAGAATAAAGCCAATAGAGCTCTTGCCAGGGTTACCTCTAGAGGCTCCATATGTGTTTACTTTCACCCACCCTTGTTTTGGAAACTCCCATAGGACCTTTGTGTATTTAAGGGTTGGTGTGAATTGTTCCATCATTTCTATCATGTCTGGCCATCTGTGAGGAACCTGCTGAATACTTGGGTTCCTTACTTTAATGAGAGATTGCAATGTTGTAGATATCTGATATACTAATCTCTTGATAGTGACTGCCTCCCCATATTTGTAACCATTTCTTCTCTTCCATAGCTCCCAAATGATTACAGCTGGCAATGCTTGCATAATAGGCTTTAGTCTTGATACTACATCTGCAGTCCAACATCTATTTATAGTTTGATGAAATGTAATCCCTTCTATGTTGATTCCTGCATGTCCCAGAAAATACCTCCACACCTTGCCTGCTGCATATGAAGTGAAAAACAGGTGTTGTGTTGTCTCTTCTTGTGGTTGTGCACAACACCAGCACTTGGATACCATGTGGTAACCCAATTTTCTAAAGAAATCATCCAGTGGAAGTTTATTCCTCCACACCTTCCATATAAAAAATGATATTTTGAATGGCAATCCCTTGACCCAAATCATCTTGTATGAATTCATAGGATTAGATCTCCTTCTCAAGTAGTTCCATGCAGTCCTTACAGAGAAATGACCTCTAGGTTCTAGCATCCACTGAGGTGTGTCTTTAACACCATCCTGAATTGGTGGATTAATGTTCATCAGGATGTGCTCTACAAATTCTCTTGGTAGTAGCTCAAATAGCTTCTCAGCATTCCAGTTGGCCATTCCCATTACCTCATGTACATTATGAACTGATTCATCTATTCCATAGTTTGAGGCATTAGGAAATATAAGGTCCCCAATCATGTCCAATTATCAAACAAAAACAGGGATGATCCCATTCTAGGGCACCACATGATCTGATGATCTATCAACTCCATGCATTCCAGCATCTTCCTCCAAATGTGTGACCCTCTCTTCCAAGGCACAATCACTGTATTTAGTTTTTTGCAATACTTATTGCTCATAAAAGTGCTCCAAAGGCTTGATTTAATTATGTAGTTCCACCATAGCTTACAAAATAGAGCTGTTGCCACATCATGAAATGATCTAAACCCAATCCCCCCTTCTTCTTGTGGCGTACATAATGTAGATCATGATGCCCAGTGTATATTATTCCCGGTAACTGAGCTACTCCAAAAGAACTGAGCAAAACTTTTATGTAATCTGTTGATCACATACTTTAGTGGGTTAACTACTGATATGAGGTGAATTGGCATACTCTGTAGTACATTTGCAATAAGAACAGCCCTGTAACGACCCGACCGGTCGTTTTAGAAAATTACGCCCTAATCCCTAATTTAATTGTTCCCCTAAGTTCATTTCTTCTATTGTGGTTTGCCAAGAGAGTCGGTTCTGAAATTTGGAGCATTTTGGGACACTTAGTCCCTAAATGAGAGCTTTAAAGCTAGAAAATGGTCCGTAACTGGAACAGTATTAAGACGATCTCGGAACGGAAATACGATGGTTCCATTAGCTCCGTTGGGTGATTTCAGGGTTGGAAGCGCGTTCGAATGTATTTTGGAGGTCCTTAGCTCAATTAGGCTTGAAATGCCGAAGGTTGAAATTTTGGCGAATCCGAACGATAGGTGAGATTTTGATCCGGGAGTCGGAATGGAATTCCGACAATTTTTGTAGCTTTGTTATGTGATTTTGGATATGTCCGCAAATTTTCAGGTCATTCGGACGTCGTTTGGTCGGGTTTTAGATCGAATGTGCAATTTAGAAAGTTTTAAGAAATTTAGGCTTGAATTCGATGTAAATTATGGGTTTTGATGTTGTTAGACGTGTTTTTATGATTTGAATGAGTTCGTATCGTGTTTCGGAGTATGTTGGTGGTTTTCGTTGGGGTCCCGGGAGCCTCGGGATGAATTCGGGGGTCCAAACGGACCAATTTGTGCCAAAAGGCACTGCTGTTTCTGCAGCAATCTTTCTCTCCGCTATCGCGGAGATGGCCACGCGATCGCGTAAGGTGTGGTGGTAATGCATCGCGATCGCGATGCCTAGGATGCGATCGCGTAAGGGAAAAGCCCGGAGCTCTGCGATCGCAAGGTGGGGTGTGCGATCGCGTAAGTCTGGAGGTTGAAGCATTTCGATCGCGTGAGGTTTTATGCGATCGCGTAGGGTATTTGGTCGGAAGCAGTGCGATCGCGTGGCGAGTGTCACGATCGCGTAGGTTAATCTGGGAGCCGGCCGAGTTTGTTCTTTCCGATTGCGTTCGTGTCATTGCGATCGCGTAGGGTCGCTGAGTTGTTCACTGCGATCGCGTCCAGGATCACGCGATCGCGTAGAGGAAAATAAGGCTGCCCATATTTTGTGCATCGCGATCGCAAGCCCAGTGCTGCGATCGCATAGATTAAAATGGCCTGGCAGTGACTTTAAGTCCAGAACATTTCAGTCGCGGCCTAACACACCAAAACCGCCATTGTTGAGCTCCAAGAGAGGATTTTGAAGGGGAAACGCTGGGTTATCATCGGGAAATCATCGGGGGTAAGTTTCTTGACCTTAATTCATTGGTTTATCATGAAATCCGTGATTATTTCACTGAAAATGGAAGATTAAAGGTGGGTTTGAGCCCTAGGCCTAAATGTTAGAAAATCTTTGATTTGAATGGGCAAACGGATTCCGATTTCGATAAATTTTATTTGCACGGACTCGTATTGAGATAAGGAACCCGAAAATATAATTTTCGTGATTTTTCAATAAGTGTACCGAAAGTTGAGTTTTGGCAACTTGTGGGTTTTGGTGTCTTTTGAGTTATTTTGATTGGGTAATGCCCAATTGGCCTATTTTGATGTGATTCTATTGATTTTTATCGGATACTACACTTGTGGAGGCCGACATTCGCGGCAAGAGGGTTATTTCTTAGCGGTTTTGTACCGGAATTGAGGTAAGTGGCTTGTCTAACCTCGTGTGGGGGACTTTCACCCTTAGGATATTATGTGATACTTTAAATGCCTTGTACGCGAGGTGACGGGCGTGTACATGCGCTGGTTTTTGAACACATACTTTACTTAAAATGCTCAATGAGTGATATTCCTATTTTTAGCTGTTAAATTCGATATTCCTACCCGGTAGCAGTTAGAAAAGCATGATTAGGTAGTATTTAACTGTCTAGTTGCCTAATTGTCTTACTTGAGTTTTCTTGGTAATCACTGGCGCTGTTTATCGGTGAAGTTATAGTTAAGCATATTATATTTCTCTCTGTGTATTCCTTTACTTGCTGTGTTTGTGGACTACGGGTTCGATTCCCGAAGATCCCAAGGCTGTGGGTTCGATTCCCAGAGACCCGGAGTGATAATGATGTAGACTGCGAGTTCGATTCCCGGAGATCCTGAGATTTATTGAGATGTGGACTGCGGGTTCGATTCCCGGAGATCCTGAGAATTATTGAGATGTGGATGGTTCGATTCTCGGAGATCCTGAGATTTATTGAGATGTGGACTGCGGGTTCGATTCCCGAAGATCCTGAGATTTATTGAGATGTGGATTGCGGGTTCGATTCTCGGAGATCCTGAGATTTATTGAAATGTGGACTGCGGGTTCGATTCCGGAGATCCTAAGATTTATTGTAATGTGGATTGCGGGTTCGATTCCCGGAGATCCTGAGATTTATTGAAATGTGGACTGCGATTTTGATTCCGGGAGATCCTGAGATTTATTGAAATGTGGATTGCGGGTTCGATTCTCGGAGATTCTGAGATTTATTGAAATGTGGACTGCAGGTTCGATTCCCGGAGATCCTGAGATCTATTGAGACATGGGCTGCGGGTTCGATTCCCGGAGACCCAGGGGTACTGTAAATGGGACTGTGGGTTCAATTCCCACAAGTCCTGGACTTGTTTTATTGAGTTGGTTATTTGTTGTTAGCTTAATTGTAGACAGTTACAGTAATCATCTTATTGTTGTTATTTCGGAAATTATTATCATTTAAACTGTTTATTACTGTTTGATCATTATGTTTTTGATTCTCTCGGTAGGGCCCTGACCTTCCTCGTCACTACTCCATCGAGGTTAGGCTTGGCACTTACTGAGTACCGCCGTGGTGTACTCATGCTACTCTTCGCACACTTTTATTGTGCAGATCCAGGTACATCAGGACAGGCTCAACTTAGGTGATTCAGCAGCACATTCGGAGACCTCGAGGTACGATCTCCTACGTCCGCGGATCCAGAGGCCCTCCTTCTATTCTGATAGTATTAGTAGATGTTTTCCTTCATTTTGTTGTTAGATACTCTTCACACATAGAGCCACGGTTGTATACTCTCTTTTAGTCTGTGTTGCCCGTGGGATTCCGGGTCTTGGTGGTGTTTTATACAGTGTGTTGACGAGTGTATGTGCCAAGCGGCACGGATTACATTCCTATTTATATTATTTTTCCGCTATTTCTTGTTTAACGTTCATAACTTGTATATTCCTCAACGTGTTAGGCTTACCTAGTCGTGGGGACTGGATTCCATCACGACATGTTCACGATTGGTAAACTAGGGTCGTGACAAGTTGGTATCAGAGCTCTAGGTTCGTAGGAGTCACGGGACACAGACCGGTTACTTAGATTCTCACTGATCGATACGGAGACATCTGTATTTATCTACGAGGGGCTATGTAACTGTTTAGGAAATTCTTCAATTCTTTGAATTCCTTATCGTGCGCCATTTATTCAGTTGGAGCCTATGTCATATGTTCTTTTGCGTCCACTCGTGTATTGAAATTTCGCGTTAGGTATCAAGTATGCGCCGACGGTTCGTGACGCTGCAGAGAGATCTCAAGGGAGTCAAGAATTTACTCAACCATTGTTACCGTGTGTCATCCATATCGATAATGCAAAAGAATTGAGAGATCTTCAATTGTGAACATGGGGGTGCACTAGGTTCTGACATTCGATTGATAAGTACGGTCTTGAGAAGATTTACTTAACTGCCTAATCGTCACAACAATGGTAGAATCACAAGGTGGATGTAGATCTAAAGATAGTTGGTGGTATTAAAGACTATATGGTTCATATGAGATATCTATTTAGTAAAGGATTCAGCCAGCAGAGATACTGGGGGGATATGAGTTTAACTGTCTTAAGAAAGACATGTGCCAACCGAATGTCTTGGGCTGTCTTATGATGAAAACGTATGAATGTTAAAGTCTAGTATCATGGATTAGCAAGATGTATCTTAAGTCTTCGTGTCAAGTGAAAGGATTTCACTATCAACGATCTAATTATAGGTCATGTGTCATATCAGATTTGGCCTGTAATGTATTTAGGTGTTATTCAAAAGTTCTTGAAAACTTGCGGATGGGCAAGAGTTGAGGCTCGTATGGCATGATGCTGGGACTTTAGATGTTCCTATGTCCCTAATAAACTCTGCATTTTATTATCAGCAGGGAAATATTTGGCAAAGGCTACATGGTGCTTCGTAGGCGTGTGAGAATCATAGTATGTTTTAAGATGTTGTTGGTAAAGAGTGCTCGGTGCATGGAGCGGGATGATGTTTGGTTGTATTGGGATGAGGTCATACCCTATGATGTTAAAGTGCTAATAGAGCACATGTGGTTATATTCGTTGGATCAAGTGAGTTGCGGTTGAATAATAGTAAATGACTTGAGAGAATGGTTCTAATGTGTTCGAGAGTCGTGTAATAGTGGCTTTGGGCTAAGTGGGAGAGTCCACCGCTTAAGATTGGGTTGCATGGTTAATTACCTGTGTGAATTCTGGATATTAGCGTATTAATGGGTTATTGCAGCTACGGGAAAAGACCATGAGTGGTAATTTGAGTATATGAATTGTTGAATGCATGTTATGGTTAGCCTTACTAGCTCATGTTCAAACTTGAGGAAAGATTCATGATTTATGCCTCGTATAGGTGCAGGCTTCGCGGGAAGTGATTCCGCTGGGTGCTTTATCGAGAGGGTATTCATATGTTATAAACATTCAGTAGAGTTGGTTGCGTACTGGGCCAAGTCAGGTCCGGATGGTTCTCAATAAGCGGTCCTAGTGAATTCAAGAGGTAAAGTGTGGTGCATGATAATTCTGAGTCTATAAGTACAGTTGAGGCTCAAGCTTTTGAAAAAAAAAATGTTCTATGATGTTATGACTTGTGGCATAGCATTTGAGAAACATGAAATGGTCGTCATTTTTGAGATAGCATGGCCTCATGATTTAAGGTCACTTGGGGTGAGTGCGGTTGGAATAAGTTAGGTATTGAAGGGATATATTAATATTTCTAAGGCAATCAAGGATAAATTGGAAGGAAGTAGATTGATTAGCCATAGTTGAGTTGGCATATTGGTGTCAGTGATCGGTTCATGCAGCGTGATCGAGTTATGCATGTGATTTGTGGCGGTGCATTTGAGGCTTGTCGGCCGCTATGATTGGTGTTATTATGAAGTATTCTTCTGTTAGGGTCTGTTATGAGTAGGCGGATCTTGGAAAGGGTTATGATGGCTTGGACCACTACTTGGAGATTTGCATATTCAACGGTTATGAGAACTTGCCTGTGTGTTGCTATAGTTCTCCTGAAATAAGTTAAATGGAAATTCTTATGTGATGAAGTATTAGCCTATCGTCAGTTCTTGAGCTATGATGGAAATTGTGTCTATCGTATATCGGCACGTGGGGTGCAGTGAGTAGTATGAAATTTGAAGTAAGGACCAAGGTCACAGTTTGGTCAATGAATGTGATATAAAGAGCTCGGATGAACAGGGAAAGGAGTTTCAGTGTTTTGAGTAAGATGGGTATTAGCATCAGTATCATTTGAGATCGGTGTTCTATGAGAAAGGCTTTGCATCCCGGTTAGGGACTCCTAATCGCTTTTCAGTGTTAGTGCAGCCGGTGGGTTGAATGTGCAGGCCCGTTTAATTATTCGGAAGATGGTGGGAGCTTGACCCACAAGAAGATTGTATAGGTGTGACTTGTAGTCACTTGATTGGTTAGAAATTTAAACCAAGAATGAGGATTTTGGTGATATCATCCATTTGAGAACTTATGTCTGGAGGGCACTCTGCTTATTGGGTTATAGACCTGTGAAATATTATTGACTTAGCTTGGCACGACCAGGATAGACTTAAGGTCGGTGGATAGATTTAGATGTGAAAGTGAGCCTTGCATCAGGCCATTTGTGCTTCTTCCAGCAATGCGCCCTTTATGGAGGGATAGTCGCGGTCTTATTTCGTGGTTAGTTAATTCAAGTAAAGATATATTGCGCCGTATGAGTGTGCGACGGCTTGGTAAGTTCCTTATGTGTTGAGGTTCCGCTCAGCGGTGATGTTATATGAGCATGAGGGCTCTTGAGACTCAGATCTTATATCGCACCTCAGTTGTGCTTGAGTTCATAGCCTATAGCGCTATATGTTTTCATTGAGTATGATATCATGCACCTTAGTGTGCTTATGATCGATATTCAGTATTTTGATGTGACGAGCTATTCAGTTCGACATATGACTCCTTGTGTGAGTCTATATTGTTGGGATCGGATGGCACGCCGCCATGGTTATATTGTTGGGATCGGATGGCACTCCGCCATGGTTATATTGTTGGGATCGGGTGGCACGCCGCCATGGTTATATTTTTGGGATCGGGTGGCACGCCGCCATGGGTATACTCTTGGGATCGGGTTGCACGCCGCAACGGTGTGATGTTTATTTCAGTATCTATAATTTCTTGTATGTGTTCTGTTTCCTATTTTTCTGAGGAGGTCCATGATAGTGTGAGAGTTGAATAGTTCTCTCTAGTGTTCGCCTTCCTTTTGTACCACGTACAAATTAATAGCCTACTAGCACATTGTATCATCTTGTGGGACTTTTGATTATGTCTGATGTGGCTTATCGCCTGAGCAGTTCGTACTGGGTGAGATGAGATTATGTGATTTGGGGTTGGTGCAAACTGATTATATGAAGTATATTATAGAGGAAAGGATCATCCTCTAGTTTAGGACAAGGTAATGGATCATGTAAGGAGTATAGACCCAATGAATTGTTGATTCAATAGTTGGTTATGGATATCGGCACATCTCTTCCGTCGTGTCAGTATTGTAAAAGTTGGAACGAGACCTATGTAGATCGTGAGGTGCAATAGGAGCATCTGATTCGTTGAATTTATTACTAATTTGATCATAAAATATTATCGTGGTCCTGTGGATTTTGTGTTGTAAGGTAAGAATCCAGCAAGGTTATGCAGTCATGTTTGAGGACGGCGTTTGGGGAATATTGAGTGATCTCTTGATGAAAACAAGCCTGACACAAAATTTCGGATGTTGGAATTAAGCTCTAAGACTTAATTGTTTGAACAAGAGGGAATATCTTCAGATTATATCAGGCTAATGTGCCCAGCTGAGTCCTAGATTTATTGGCCCTTTTGAGATTTTGAGGCATGTTGGGGAGGTTGCTTATGAGTTGGCCTTACCTCCCAGCCTAGCCGGAGTCCATCCCGTATTTCATGCCTCTATGCCGGAGGTACCATGGTGACCCGTCGCATGTGTTGGACTTCACTTCTGTTCAGCTAGACGAGGATCTGTCTTATGTTGAGGAGCCAGTAGCCATTCTAGACAGGCAAGTCAGGAAGCTAAGGTCAAAGAGCATTGCTCCAGTAAAGGTTCAGCGGCGGGGTCAGCCGGTCGAGGAGGCGACTTGGGAGACCGAACATGATATGCGCAGCCAGTACCCTCATCTTTTCACCACTCCAAGTATGTTTTCTATGCTCGTTCGAGGACGAACGAATCTTTTAAGTGTGGGAATATGTAACGACCCAGCCGGTCGTTTTTGAAAATTACGGCCCGATCCCTAATTTAACTATTTCCCTAAGTACATTTCTGCTATTGTGGTTTGCCGGGAGAGGCGGCCCTGAAATTTGAAGTATTTTGGGACACTTAGTCCCTAAATGAGAGCTTTAAAGATAGAAAATGGTCCAGAACTGGAACAGTGTTAAGACGATCTCGGAGCGGAAATCCGATGGTTCCATTAGCTCTGTTGGGTGATTTCGGGGTTGGGAGCGCGTTCGGAATGTATTTTGGAGGTCCTTAGCTAATTAGGCTTGAAATGCTGAAGGAATCCGAATGATAGATGAGATTTTGATCCGGGGGTCGGAATGGAATTCCGACAAATTTTGTAGCTTCGTTATGTGATTTTGGATATGTCCGCAGATTTTCGGGTCATTCGGACGTCGTTTGGTTGGGTTTTATATCGAATGTGCAATTCGGAAAGTTTTAAGAAATTTAGGCTTGAATTCGATGTGAATTATGGGTTTTGATGTTTTTAGACGTGTTTTTATGATTTAAATGAGTTCGTATCGTGTTTTGGAGTATGTTGGTTATTTTCGTTGGGGTCCCGGGAGCCTCGGGATGAATTCGTGGGTCTAAACGGACCAATTTGTGATAAAAGGCACTGCTGTTTCTGCTGCAATTATTGCAGAGCAATTTTGCTCTCCGCGATCGCGGAGATGGCCACGCGATCGCGTAAGGTGTGGTGGTAATGCATCGCGATCACGATGCCTAGGATGCGATCGCGTAATGGAAAAGCCAGGAGCGCTGCGATCGCAAGGTAGGGTGTGCGATCGCGTAAGTCTGGAGGTTGAAGCATTTCGATCGCGTGAGGTTTTATGCGATCGCGTAGGGTATTTGGTCGGAAGCAGTGCGATCGCGTGGCGAGTGTCGCGATCGCGTAGGTTAATATGGGAGCCGGCCGAGTTTGTTCTTCGCGATCGCGTTCGTGTCATTGCGATCGCGTAGGGTCGCTGAGTTGTTCACTGCGATCACGTCTAGAATCACGCGATCGCGTAGAGGAAAATAAGGCCGCCCATATTTTGTGCATCGCAATCGCAAGCCCAGTGCTACGATCGCGTAGAGTAAAATGGCCTGGCAGTGACTTTAAGTCCAGAACATTTCAGTCGCGGCCTAACACACCAAAACCGCCATTGTTGAGCTCCAAGAGAGGATTTTGAAGGGGGAACACTGGGTTATCATCGGGAAATCATCGGGGGTAAGTTTCTTGACCTTAATTCGTTGGTTTATCATGAAATCCGTGATTATTTCACTGAAAATGGAAGATTAAAGGTGGGTTTGAGCCCTAGGCCTAAATGTTAGAAAATCTTTGTTTTGAATGGGCAAACGGAGTCCGATTTCGATAAAGTTTATATGCACGTACTTGTATTGAGATAAGGAACCCGAAAATATAATTTTCGTGATTTTTTGATAAGCGTACCAAAAGTCGGGTTTTGGCAACTTGTGGGTTTTGGTGTATTTTGAGTTATTTTGATTGGGTAATGCCCAATTGGCCTATTTTGATGTGCTTCTATTGATTTTTATCAGATATTACACTTGTGGTGGCCGACATTCACGGCAAGAGGGTTATTTCTTAGCGGTTTTGTACCAGAATTGAGGTAAGTGGCTTGTCTAACCTCGTGTGGGGGACTTTCACCCCTAGGATATTATTTGATACTTTAAATGCCTTGTACGCGAGGTGACGGGCGTGTACATGCGCTGGTTTTTGAGCACATACTTTACTTAAAATGCTCGATGAGTGATATTCCTGTTTTTAGCTGTTAAATTCGATATTCCTACCCGGTAGCAGTTAGAAAAGCATGATTAGGTAGTATTTAACTGTCTATTTGCCTAATTGTCTTACTTGAGTTTTCTTGGTAATCGCTGGGCGTTGTTTATCGGTGAAGTTATAGTTAAGCATATTATATTTCTCTCTGTGTATTCCTTTACTTGCTGTGTTTGTGGACTGCAGGTTCAATTCCCGGAGATCCCAGGGCTGTGGGTTCGATTCCCAGAGACCCGGAGTGATAATGATGTGGACTGCGGGTTCGATTCCCGGAGATCTTGAGAGTTATTGGTAGGGACTACAGGTTCGATTCCCGAGATCCTGAGTTATTGGTAGGGACTACGGGTTCGATTCTCGAGATCCTGAGATTTATTGAGATGTGGACTGCGGGTTCGATTCCCGGAGATCCTGAGATTTATTGAGATGTGGACTGCGGGTTCGATTCCCGGAGATCCTGAGATTTATTGAAATGTGGACTGCGGGTTCGATTCCCGGAGATCCTGAGATTTATTGAAATGTGGATTGCGGGTTCGATTCCCGGAGATCCCGAGATTTATTGAAATGTGGGCTGCGGGTTCGATTCCTGGAGATCTTGAGATTTATTGAAATGTGGATTGCGGGTTCGATTCCCGGAGATTCTGAGATTTATTGTAATGTGGACTGCGGTTTCGATTCCCGGAGATCCTGAGATCTATTGAGACATGGGCTGCGGGTTCGATTCCCGGAGACCCAGAGGTACTATCAATGGCACTGTGGGTTCGATTCCCACAAGTCCTGGACTTGTTTTATTGAGTTGGTTATTTGTTGTTAGCTTAATTGTAGACGGTTACAGTAATCATCTTATTGCTGTTATTTTGGAAATTATTATCATTTAAACTGTTTATTATTATTATTATCATTATTTCTATTATTCTCGGTAGGGCCTTAACCTTCCTCGTCACTACTCCATCAAGGTTAGGCTTGGCACTTGCCGAGTACCGCCGTGGTGTACTCATGCTACTCTTCTACACACTTTTGTTGTGCAGATCCAGGTACATCGGGACAGGCTCATATTAGTTGATTCAGCAGCATTTTGGAAGACCTCGAGGTATGATCTGCTACGTCCGCGGATCCGGAGGCCTTCCTTCTATTCTGATAGTATTAGTAGATTGTTTCTCTCATGTCTTTGTTAGAAACTCTTCACACATAGAGCCACAGTTGTATACTCTCTTTTAGTCTGTGTTTCCCGTGGGATTCCGGGTCTTGGTGGTGTTTTATACAGTGTGTTGACGAGTGTATGTGCCAAGCGGCACGGATTACATTCCTATTTATATTGTTTTTCCGCTATTTCTTGTTTAACGTTCATAACTTGTATATTCCGCAACGTGTTAGGCTTACCTAGTGGTGGGGACTGGGTGCCATCACGACATGTTCACGATTGGTAAACTAGGGTTGTGACAAGTTGGTATCAGAGCTCTAGGTTCGTAGGAGTCACGGGACACAGACCGGTTACTTAGATTCTCACTGATCTATACGGAGACGTCTGTATTTATCTACGAGGGGCTATGTAACTGTTTAGGAAACTCTTCAATTCTGTGAATTCCTTATCGTGCGCCATTTATTCAGTTGGAGCCTATGCCATATGTTCTTTTGCGTCCACTCGTGTATTGAAATTTCGCGTTCGGTATCAAGTATGCACCGACGGTTCGTGACGCTGCAGAGAGATCTCAAAGGAGTCAAGAATTTACTCAACCATTATTACCGTGTGTCATCCATATCGATAATGCAAGAGAATTGAGAGATCTTCAATTGTGCACATGGGGGTGCACTAGGTTCTGACATTCGATTGATAAGTACGGTCTTGAGAAGGTTTACTTAACAGCCTAATCGTCACAGCAATGGTCGAATCACAAGGTGGATGTAGATCTAAAGATAGTTGGTTGTAATAAAGACTATATGGTTCATATGAGATATCTATTTAGTAAAGGATTCAGCCAGCAGAGATACTGGGGGGATATGAGTTTAACTGTCTTAAGAAGGACATGTGCCAACCGAATGTCTTGGGCTGTCTTATGATGAAAATGTACGAATGTTAAAGGCTAGTATCATGGATTAGCAAGATGTATCTTAAGGCTTCGTGTCAAGTGAAAGGATTTCACTATCAACGATCTAATTATAGGTCATGTGTCATATCAGATTTGGCCTGCGATTTATTTAGGTGTTATTGAAAAGTTCTTGAAAACTTGCGGATGGGCAAGAGTTGAGGCTCGTATGGCATGATGCTGGGACTTTAGATGTTCCTGTGTCCCTAATAAACTCTGCATTTTATTATCAGCAAGGAAATATTTGGCAAAGGCTACATGGTGCTTCGTAGGCGTGTGAGAATCATAGTATGTTTTAAGATGTTGTTGGTAGAGAGTGCTCGGTGCATGGAGCAGGATGATGTTTGGTTGTATTGGGATGAGGTCATACCCTATGATGTTAAAGTGCAAATAGAGCACATGTGGTTATATTCGTTTGATCAAGTGAGTTGCAGTTGAATAATAGTAAATGACTTGAGAGAATGGTTCTAATGTGTTCGAGAGTCATGTAATAGTGGCTTTGGGCTAAGTGGGAGAGTCCCACCGCTTAAGATTGGGTTGCATGGTTAATTACCTGTGTGAATTCTAGATATTAGCGTATTAATGGGTTATTGCAGCTACGGAAAAAGACCATGAGTGGTAATTTGAGTATATGAATTGTTGAATGCATGTTATGGTTAGCCTTACTGGCTCGTGTTCAAACTTGAGGAAAGATTCATGATTTATGCCTCGTATAGGTGCAGGCTTCGCGGGAAGTGATTCCGCTGGGTGCTTTATCGAGAGGGTATTCATATGTTATAAACATTCAGTAGAGTTGGTTGCGTACTGGGCCAAGTCAGGGCCGGATGGTTCTCAATAAGCGGTCCTAGTGAATTCAAGAGGTAAAGTGTGGTGCATGATAATTCTGAGTCTATAAGTACAGTTGAGGCTCAAGCTTTTGAAAAAAAATGTTCTATGATGTTATGACTTGTGGCATAGCATTTGAGAGACATGAAATGGTCGTCATTTTTGAGATAGCATGGCCTCATGATTTAAGATCACTTGGGGTGAGTGCGGTTGGAATAAGTTAGGTATTGAAGGGAGATATTAATATTTCTAAGGCAATCAAGGATAAATTGGAAGGAAGTAGATTGATTAGCCATAGTTGAGTTGGCATATTGGTGTCAATGATCGGTTCATGCAGCGTGATCGAGTTATGCATGTAATTTGTGGCGGTGCATTTGAGGCTTGTCGGCCGCTGTGATTGGTGTTATTATGAAGTATTCTTCTGTTAGGGTCTGTTATGAGTAGGCGGATCTTGGAAAGGGTTATGGTGGCTTGGACCACTACTTGGAGATTGGCATATTCAACGGTTATGAGAACTCGCCTGTGCGTTGCTATAGTTCTCCTGAAATAAGTTAAATGGAAATTCTTATGTGATGAAGTATTAGCCTATCGTCAGTTCTAGAGCTATGATGGAAATTATGTCTATCGTATATCGGCACGTGGGGTGCAGCGAGTAGTATGAAATTTGAAGTAAGGACCAAGGTCACAGTTTGGTCAATGAATGTGATATAAAGAGCTCGGATGAGCAGGGAAAGAGTGTCAGTGTTTTGAGTAAGATAGGTATTAACATCAGTATCATTTGAGATTGGTGTTCTATGAGAAAGGCTTTACATCCCGGTTCGGGACTCCTAATCGCTTTTCAGTGTTAGTGCAGCTGGTTGGTTGAATGTGCAGGCCTGTTTAATTATTCGGAAGATGGTGGGAGCTTGACCCACAAGAAGATTGTATAGGTGTGACTTGTAGTCACTTGATTGGTTAGAAATTTAAACCAAGAATGAGGATTTTGGTGATATCATCCATTTGAGAACTTATGTCTGGAGGGCACTCTGCTTATTGGGTTATAGACCTGTGAAATATTATTGACTTAGCTTGGCACGACCAGGATAGACTTAAGGTCGGTGGGTAGATTTAGATGTGAAAGTGAGCCTTGCATCAGGCCATTTGTGCTTCTTCCGGCAATGCGCCCTTTATGGAGGGATAGTCGCGGTCTTATTTCGCGGTTAGTTAATTCAAGTAAAGATATATTGCGCCGTATGAGTGTGCGACGACTTGGTAGGTTCCATATGTGTTGAGGTTTTGCTTAGCGGTGATGTTATATGAGCATGATGGCTCTTGAGACTCATATCTTATATCGCACCTCAGTTGTGCTTGAGTTCATAGCCTATAGCGCTATATGTTTTCATTGAGTCTGATATCATGCACCTTAGTGTGCTTATGATCGATATTCAATATTTTGATGTGACGAGCTATTCAGCTCGACATATGACTCCTTGTGTGAGTCCATATTGTTGGGATCGGATGGCACGCCGCCATGGTTATATTGTTGGGATCGGATGGCACTCCGCCATGGTTATATTGTTGGGATCGGGTGGCATGCCGCCATGGTTATATTTTTGGGATCGGGTGGCACGCCGCCATGGGTATACTCTTGGGATCGGGTTGCACGCCGCAACAGTGTGATGTTTATTTCAGTATCTATAATTGCTTGTATGTGTTCTGTTTCCTATTTTTCCGAGGAGGTCCATGATAGTGTGAGAGTTGAATAGTTCTCTCTAGTGTTCGCCTTCCTTTTGTACCACGTACAAATTAATAGCCTACTAGCACATTGTATCATCTTGTGGGACTTTTGATTATGTCTGATGTGGCTTATCGCCTGAGCAGTTAGTACTGGGTGAGATGACATTATGTGATTTGGGGTCGGTGCAAACTGATTATATGAAGTATATTATAGAGGAAAAGATCATCCTCTAGTTTAGGACAAGGTAATGGATCCTGTCAGGAGTATAGACCCAATGAATTGATGATTCAGTAGTTGGTTATGGATATCGGCACATCTCTTCCGTCGTGTCAATATTGTAAAAGTTGGAACGAGACCTATGTAGATCGTGAGGTGCAATGGGAGCATCTGATTCGTCGAATTTTTGGCTAATTTGATCATAAAATATTATCGTGGTCCTGTGGATTTTGTGTTGTAAGGTAAGAATCCAGCAAGGTTATGCAGTCATGTTTGAGGACGGCGTTTGGGGAATATTGAGTGATCTCTTGATGAAAACAAGCCTGACACAGAATTTCCGGATGTTGGAATTAGGCTCTAAGACTTAATTGTTAAACAAGAGGGAATATCTTCAGATATATCAGGCTAATGTGCTCAAGTGAGTCCTAGATTTATTGGCCCTTTTGAGATTTTGAGGCATGTTGGGGAGGTTGCTTATGAGTTGGCCTTACCTCCCAGCCTAGCCGGAGTCCATTCCGTATTTCATGTCTCTATGCTCCGGAGGTACCATGGTGACCCGTCGCATGTGTTGGATTTCACTTCTGTTCAGCTGGACGAGGATCTGTCTTATGTTGAGGAGCCAGTAGCCATTCCAGACAAGCAAGTCAGGAAGCTAAGGTCAAAGAGCATCGCTCCAGTAAAGGTTCAGTGGCGGGGTCAGCCGGTCAAGAAGGCGACTTGGGAGACCGAACAGGATATGCGCAGCCAGTACCCTCATCTTTTCACCACTCCAAGTATGTTTTCTATGCTCGTTCGAGGACGAACGAATCTTTTGAGTGTGGGAAGATGTAACGACCCAGCTGGTTGTTTTAGAAAATTACGCCCCAATCCCTAATTTAACTGTTTCCCTAAGTACATTTCTGCTATTGTGGTTTGCCGGGAGAGTCCGCCCTGAAATTTGAAGTATTTTGGGACACTTAGACCCTAAATGAGAGTTTTAAAGATAGAAAATGGTCCGTAACTGGAACAGTGTTAAGACGATCTCGGAACGGAAAATCTGATGGTTCCATTAGCTCCGTTGGGTGATTTCGGGGTTGGGAGCGCGTTCGGAATGTATTTTGGAGGTCCATAGCTCAATTAGGCTTGAAATGCCGAAGGTTGAAATTTTGGCGAATCCGAACGATAGGTGAGATTTTGATCCGGGGGTCGGAATGGAATTCTGACAATTTTTGTAGCTTCATTATGTGATTTTGGATATGTCCGCAAATTTCCAGGTCATTCGGACGTCGTTTGGTCGGGTTTTTGATCGAATGTGCAATTCAGAAAGTTTTAAGAAATTTAGGCTTGAATTCGATGTGAATTATGGGTTTTGATGTTGTTAGACGTGTTTTTATGATTTAAATGAGTTCGTATCGTGTTTTGGAGTATGTTGGTGGTTTTCGTTGGGGTCCCGGGAGCCTCAGGATGAATTCGGGGGTCCAAACGGACCAATTTGTGCCAAAAGGCACTGCTGTTTCTGCTGCAATTATTGACATTTGTCACGATCCGGATTTTTGCCAATCTTCCATATTTTGTGCATCGCGATCGCAAGCCCAGTGCTACGATCGCGTAGAGTAAAATGGCCTGCAGCGACTTTAAGTCCAGAACATTTAAATCGCGGCCTAACACACCAAAACCGCCATTGTTGAGCTCCAAGAGAGGATTTTGAAGGGGAAACGCTGGGTTATCATCGGGAAATCATCGGGGGTAAGTTTCTTGACCTTAATTTGTTGGTTTATCATGAAATCCGTGATTATTTCACTGAAAATGGAAGATTAAAGGTGGGTTTGAGCCCTAGGCCTAAATGTTAGAAAATCTTTGATTTGAATGGGCAAACGGAGTCCGATTTCGATAAATTTTATATGCACGGACTCGTATTGAGATAAGGAACCTGAAAATATAATTTTCATGATTTTTCGATAAGCGTACCGAAAGTCGGGTTTTGGCAACTTGTGGGTTTTGGTGTATTTTGAGTTATTTTGATTGGGTAATGCCCAATTGGCCTATTTTGATGTGATTCTATTGATTTTTATCAGATAATACACTTGTGGTGGCCGACATTCGCGGCAAGAGGGTTATTTCTTAGCGGTTTTGTACCGGAATTGAGGTAAGTGGCTTGTCTAACCTCGTGTAGGGGACTTTCACCCCTAGGATATTATGTGATACTTTAAATGCCTTGTACGCGAGGTGACGGGCGTGTACATGCGCTGGTTTTTGAACACATACTTTACTTAAAATGCTCAATGAGTGATATTCCTATTTTTAGCTGTTAAATTCGATATTCCTACCCGGTAGCAGTTAGAAAAGCATGATTAGGTAGTATTTAACTGTCTAGTTGCCTAATTGTCTTACTTGAGTTTTTTTGGTAATCGCTGGCACTATTTATCGGTGAAGTTATAGTTAAGCATATTATATTTCTCTTTGTGTATTCCTTTACTTGCTGTGTTTGTGGACTGCGGGTTCAATTCCCGGAGATCCCAGGGCTGTGGGTTCGATTCCCAGAGACCCGGAGTGATAATGATGTGGACTGCGGGTTCGATTCTCGGAGATCCTGAGATTTATTGAGATGTGGACTGCGGGTTCGATTCCCGGAGATCCCGAGATTTATTGAGATGTGGACTGCGGGTTCGATTCCCGGAGATCCTGAGATTTATTGAGATGTGGACTGCGGGTTCGATTCCCGGAGATCCTGAGATTTATTAAAATGTAGACTGCGGGTTCGATTCCCGGAGATCATGAGATTTATTTAAATGTGGATTGCGGGTTCGATTCCCGAAGATCCTGAGATTTATTGAAATGTGGACTGCGGGTTCGATTCCCGGAGATCCTGAGATTTATTGAAATGTGGATTGCGGGTTTGATTCTCGGAGATTCTGAGATTTATTGAAATATGGACTGCGGGTTCGATTCCCGGAGATCCTGAGATCTATTGAGACATGGGCTGCGGGTTCGATTCCCGGAGACCCAGGGGTACTATCAATGGCACTGTGGGTTCGATTCCCACAAGTCCTGGACTTGTTTTATTGAGTTGGTTATTTGTTGTTAGCTTAATTGTAGACGATTGCAGTAATCATCTTATTGTTGTTATTTCGAAAATTATTATCATTTAAACTGCTTATTATTGTTATTATCATTATATTATTGTTTCTCACAGTAGGGCCCTGACCTTCCTCGTCACTACTCCATCGAGGTTAGGCTTGGCACTTACTGAGTACCGCCGTGGTGTACTCATGCTACTCTTCTGCACACTTTTGTTGTGCAGATCTAGGTACATCGGGACAGGCTCATATTAGGTGATTCAGCAGCATTTTGGAAGACCTCGAGGTATGATCTGCTACGTCCGCGGATCCGGAGGCCTTCCTTCTATTCTGATAGTATTAGTAGATGTTTTCTCTCATGTCTTTGTTAGATACTCTTCACACATAGAGCCACAGTTGTATACTCTCTTTTAGTCTGTGTTGCCCGTGGGATTCCGGGTCTTGGTGGTGTTTTATACAAGTGTGTTGACGAGTGTATGTGCCAAGCGGCACGGATTACATTCCTATTTATATTGTTTTTCTGCTATTTCTTGTTTAATGTTCATAACTTGTATATTCCGCAACGTGTTAGGCTTACCTAGTCGTGGGGACTGGGTGCCATCACGACATGTTCACGATTGGTGAACTAGGGTCGTGACACCTACCCCCTTTTGACAACATCTTGCCCTTCCAGGATTGAAGCCTGTCTAACACTTTTTTAATCATGGGTTAATAGTATTCAATCTTCCTTATTGTGTAGAATATAGGGCACCCTGGGTAGATAATAGGAAAATCTTGCATTTGGAAGCCTGTAATTCTCTCAACCTTCTCTGCCACTGTAGTGTCTGAAAGTTGATGCATATACACTGCAGATTTTTCCTTGTTTTCGAACTGACCAGATACATTTTCATATGTTGTTAGAACTTCAATAATAAGTTT
Source organism: Nicotiana noctiflora (assembly GCA_032618575.1). Lineage (NCBI taxonomy): Eukaryota > Viridiplantae > Streptophyta > Magnoliopsida > Solanales > Solanaceae > Nicotiana > Nicotiana noctiflora. The sequence goes on from JASVEL010011220.1 coordinate 79,700, forward strand.
CAGTGATCTCACATCAGAGGAGGAAAAATTTATTGTGTCATCTGCATATGCAAGATGATTTATCTTAGGACTCCACTTAGGCATTCCATATCCAAAAAACTGTGAATTCAAATGTAATGAGTTAAGTCCTCTTGATAATGCCTCGGCAGCTAGGATAAACAATGTAGGAGATAATGGATCCCCTTGCTTTACCCCGCTTGTAGACTTGAAGAATCCATGAGCTTGACCATTGATTAATATAGAATACCAGTTGTTTGACACTATGCCAAACACCATGCCTATGAATCTTTCTAAAAATACCATTTTTCTTAACACCTTAGTCAGGAAAAGCCATGATAGTCTGTCATAAGCCTTTGTCATGTCTAGCTTCATGATCACATTTGGCCCAGCTTTTGTTCTTAGTCTCATGTATGTCATTATTTCTTCAGTTAGTAGAACATTTTCAACAATACTCCTACCTTTGACAATACTAGATTACCCCACTAGCCTTTCATGGATTACTCTAGAAATGATCTTATTAGAGAAGTTGCTCAAACTAATTGGCCTCAAATCTGAAAAAGTACATAACTCCTTTTTCGTAGGTAGCAAAACCAGGTTAGTATGTGTAACACACTTAGGCAAGTCATGGCCATTAAAGAATGTTCTCACCATTTCCAACACATCCCCACCTACAGGTGCAGGGCCTTATATAGTTTATTCTGATGCATCTCGTACAGGGCTTGGAGCGGTATTGATGCAGGATGGTAAGGTTTCACTTATGCTTCGAGGCATTTAAAAATACATGAGAAGAATTATCCAGTTCATGATCTTGAGTTAGCAGCAGTGGTTCATGCCTTATAGATCTGGAGGCATTATCTATATGGTGTGACATGTGAGGTGTACACTGATCACAAAAGCCTACATTACTTGTTCAAGCAGAAGGAGTTGAATCTACGACAGCGAAGGTGGTTAGAGTTGCTAAAAGACTATGATGTTACTATCATATATCACCCAGGTAAGGCCAATGTGGTGGCCGATGCATTGAGTAGAAAGTATGCCGGCATGGGTAGTCTTGCATACATTCCGGTCAGTCAGAGACCATTAGCTCTAGATGTCCGGGCCTTAGCCAACCGGTTCGTGAGATTAGACATTTCTGAGCCTAGCAGAGTGTTAGCCTGCACGGTCGCTCGTTCTTCTTTATTGGAGCGTATCCGTGAGAGGCAATTTGATGATCCTCATTTGCGTGAGTTGAGAGATACGATACAGCGGGGAGGTGCCACACGGGTAAACCTAGATGATGATGGGGTATTGAAATTGCGGGGTCGAGTTTGTGTACCCACTGTCGAAGGGATTCGAGAGTTGATCTTAGCAGAGGCCCACGGTTCGCGGTATTCTATTCACCCCGGCGCCGCGAAGATGTACCAGGACTTACGGCAACACTATTGGTGGCGCGCAGAATGAAGAAAGATATCGTTGCATATGTCGCTCGGTGTCTAAATTGTCGGCAGGTGAAATATGAGCACCGGAGACCTGGTGGTGTATTCCGGAGGATTGAAATTCCCGAGTGGAAATGGGAGCGGATCACTATGGACTTCGTTATACTGGACTTCCTTTGACTCGAAGGAAATTTGATGCTATTTGGGTCATTGTTGATAGGCTGACCAAGTCGGCACACTTTATTCCAGAGTATCTGTCTCCTACTCGTCGGAGAGGTTAGCGGAGGTTTACATTAGGGAGATTGTTCGTCTCCATGGAGTGCCGGTATCTATTATCTCCTGATCGGGGAACGCAGTTTACCTCGCGGTTCCGGAGAGCGGTCCAGCGGGAGTTAGGCACCCAGGTTCAGTTGAGTACAGCATTTCATCCTCGGACGGATGGCCAGTCCGAGAGGACTATTCAGATTCTAGAGGACATGCTTCGAGCCCGTGTTATTGATTTCGGAGGCTCGTGGGACCAGTTCCTGCCATTAGCAGAGTTCGCCTACAATAACAGTTACCAATCTAGCATCCAGATGGCTCCGTATGAGGCGTTGTATGGTAGGCGATGTCGATCTCCAGTCGGATGGTTTGAGCCGGGGAAGGCTCGGTTGTTGGGTACAGACTTAGTTCCGGAGGCCTTGGATAAGGTCAAAATTATCCAGGAGAGATTGCGTGCCACTCAGTCCAGAGAGAAGACTTATGCGGATCGTAAGGTTCGAGATGTAGATTTCATGGTCGGTGAGCAAGTATTGCTCCGGGTGTCGCCTATGAAGGGCGTGATGAGGTTCGGGAAGAAGGGCAAGCTCAGCCCTAGGTATATTGGTCCATTTGAGATTCTAGACAGAGTGGGAGGGGTGGCTTACAGATTAGCTTTGCCGCCTAGCTTATCAGTCGTGCATCTAGTTTTTCACGTATCTATGCTTCGGAGATACCACGGCCATCCTACACATGTGTTAGACTTCAGTACTGTCCAATTGGACAATGATCTATCGTACGAGGAGGCACCAGTGGCCATTCTAGACCGGCAGGTTTGACAGTTGAGGTCGAAGAGTTATCCTTCTGTGCGTGTTCATTGGAGAGGTCAACCTCCTTGAGGCATCGACCTGGGAGTCCGAGTCTGATATGCGGAGCCGCTACCCACACTTGTTTCCTGACTCAGGTACTTCTTTCTTTTGTCCGTTCGAGGACGAACGGTTGTTTTGGAGGTGGAGATTGTGACGACCCAAAGGGTCATCACTTATTTTATTAATGATTTCGAGCTTCTGAGGCCTTGAAAACCTCATTTCATGTTGCCTCGATTTACGTGCACAATCCGAGCATGTAGCCGGAAAGATTTTGTGATAGAAAATATGAATTCTATGAGAAATGTGGATAAAAATGATATTAATATTTATATGGTTGACTTCGGTCAAGATTTTTGGTAAGCAGATCCGGACCCGAGATTGGATGGTCCCGAGAGGTCCGTAGGAAAATATGGGACTTGGACATGCGTCCGGAGTCAAATTCCGAGGCCTAGAGCCCAAGTTATGAATTTTTCTATGAAATTGTTTTTGATGTAATTGTTAAAGGAAATGAATTAATTGACCTTGGTATCGAGCTCGTATTTTGGTTCCGACGCCCTGTACAAGCCTTAACTATTATATATGTGATTTCTGTAAAGTTTGATGACATTCGGATGTCGTTTGAGATGTTTTGGACCTTGAGTCCCAAGTTTGAAAGTTTTGAAAACCAAAAGTATGAAAATCATGAATTTGAGGCTTGATTTGATGAAAACGATGTGATATTGGGATGTGATCGCACGAACAAGTTCATAATGTGTTTTTGATGTTGTGTACATGTTTGGTTTGGAGCCCGGGAGCTCGGGTAAAGATTTGATAGGCCGTTGGATGAAATTCTGAATTTTTGCACTGCTGGTTTTTCACCCAGTTGTTGTCTTCGCAATTGCGAAGTATTTCTCGCAATTGCGAAGGTGGCAGGTCAAGGCAGGGTTCGCAAATGCGAACCCTTGGTCGCAAATGCGAAGGGTGCCCAGGACCGTTTGGGTTCGCAAATGCGAACCAAACCTCGCAATTGCGAGGCCTCCGGTGAAAAGGCATGCTTCGCAAATGCGAAGCATTCTTCGCAAATGCGAAGGTCCCTCAGCCCAGCCTAGGTCCCTCAGCCCAGCCTTGTTCGTAAATGCGAACAAATGTTCGCATTTGCGAAAGACCCTAGAGGCCAGCCTGGTTCGCAAATGCGAACATATGTTCGCAAATGCGAAGCCCCAGATTTGCCTTGGCTTCGCAAATGCGAACAAAAGTTCGCAAATGCGAACTTCCGAGCCTTAGCTTATTTTTCAAACTCCAGAAACTGGTCGGGGTTCGCAATTGCGAACCCATGTTCGCAAATGCGAACACAGAGACCTGTAAAACACGATTTTCAGTTCATTTCTTCACTTTTTACAAAACAAAAACACCCATTTGTGATTCTTCACGGATTCCTTCTTCATCAAAACAATTGTAAGTCACTTTTTACTTAATTCTTTCAATTCCTAACATCATTAAACATGTTTTTCAATAGAAATCAAAGGTTTTCATGGTAGAATTTCTTGTTTTTGTTAGAATATAGGGTTTTTCATAAATTGGGAAACTGGATCTCGAATTGAGATCCAATTTTGAAAAAAATCATATACATGAACTCGTGAGGGGATGGGTAACCGGATTTTGGTCCTAACCCCGAGTTCCGACCATGTGGGCCTGGGGTCAAAATTCACTATTCCGGGCAGAATGTTGTAAAAGTTGTAATTGGTCTTAGAAATTAGTTTGTTGAGTAGTATTGATGATATTAAATCAATTGTGTATAGATACGATTGGATTGGAGCCGAATTTGAAAGAAAAAGACATTTCCACGGATTGAATTGTTCATAAACATTCGAGGTAAGTGTTTGTTCTATCCTAGCTTGAGGGAATAGGATTATGTGTTATGTGATCGAGTGCGGTGTATGGGCTGTGGTGACAAGCATCCATACACTGGCGTCTAGTATGACGTGAGTCGTTGAAAATGCTTATTTTGAGATATATTTACAGATGAATTGTTGGACCTTTGCCAGGTTGTAGAATTGTTATTGTTCTCCCTTGTCGGGACTTGTTGTAAAGATAATTATTGATTGCCCTTATTGGGACAGTTTATGAATTACTGCTTCTTTCCTTGCCCTTAACTGTGATTGTTATTTGTGTGAGGAAGAGTGATAATGCACGAAGGGTGATGCCGTGCCTTGTTTTATTATTTATGCACGAAGGTTAATGCCGTGCCATGTTTTATTGATTATGCACGAAGGATCATGCCGTGCCCTATTATTGAACCATGTACGAAGGATCATGCCATACTATGGATGTGAGGATGAGAGTAAAAGCACGAAGGGTGATGCCGTGTACTTTATTTGCTTATTTGGTGAGGATGAGAGTAAAAGCACGAAGGGTGATGCCGTGCAGCTGCTTGCTATTCCTTGACTTGATATTACTTGTGTTTCCATTATACTTTGTTTTTCCTTGTGAATTTATTAACTGTTGTTAATTGTTGAATTCTTTGAGATATTCCTTATTGTGTTATTACCTGGTTATTTCTTGTTATTCCGTGGTATACATATATATTGAATTGCACAGGTTTATGTGGGTGTCTGGTCCTAGGCTTGTCACTACTTCGCCGGGATAGGCCAGGCACTTACCAGCACATGGGGTCGGTTGGGCTGATACTACACTTCTGTGCGTTTTTGCACGAGTCCAGGTTACGATTAGGAGCAGCAGCAGTAATTCGATTGTGTGGGAGTTGATCACATTTGAGACCAAGGTAGCTTGCAGACGTCCGTAGGCCCGGCGTCTCTCTCTTTATTTATGTTACTAGCTGTAGTCTCTTTGTTCCGAGACAAACAGAATTATGTTATATTTCTTTCAAACTTTTATGTGTAGTATTCGGTAGTAGTTCGTGAGTTGGTGACTCCACGTCTTGGGTAGAGGATTTCAGTATGATTTTCATCTTGTAATTAGTTATTTCTATTTCGATAAAGTATTCCGCATTTATTTAATTAAAATTGTGTTAAAAACAGGATAGTATAAATACAGTGGCTTGCCTAGCTACTACGAGTAGGCGCCATCATGATCCCGATGTTGGGTGAAAATCCGGGTCATGAAAAATGTCAACTTCTTCTCGATTTTCGTTGACGTCCACTTCACCAGTGACCCGTCTATTCCTCTTCTTTACAATTGTAATTGAAGTGTAAAAGCTAACGCCTTAAAACTTTATTAATGATTCTTTAGTCTAAGTTTCATTATTGGGCCGTTAGGAAAACTATGCAGCCCTAGCCATTTTTCCATATTACTTATTTCCCCATTTATTTTATTATTTATTAGCACATGTAATGATAAGTTAGGCCACTAACTATTTATCTAGCACATTATCTTATATATTATACTAGATGATTTTCTACTAGCTTAGTACTTTTTGGCACACGCGTCACAATTGACACTACGAACCTACTCCGAATATCGGAATTCTATTTTCGATCCCGACACCTAATTTTTTTTTACTGCTGACCAAAACGACTAAATTTCTAACTTCCGTCAATTCAAGCCTTATCATACCACACATCTTCAAATTACATTTCGGACACACTCCTAAGTCTAAAATCACCCAGCGAAGCTAACCAACTCAAAAGAATCCAAATCCAAATTTGCTTTATCATAAGTCAACTCAGGTTGACTTTTTCTAACTTAGCTTTCTAACTAAAAGACGAAGTATTCATTTCAATCCAAAACTACTCCGGACCCAAACCTACTGACTCGATACGACTCAACACAACTGAACAACACATAAAGAAGTAGAAATATGGTTAACGGGGCTACAACTCTCGGAATGAACGATCCGGTCGTTACACTAATTTCATTCTGAAAATAGTGTTGTCTAGAATTTCTCCATGATAGACATTTGGGAAAAGTTCTAGAAAATTTTTATTGATTTTATTTGTTGAGATCATAGTGCTTCTCAGTTACCACTTTCTTATATTTGGAGATACTTGTTCTTGCCTTCACAAAAATCACAAACTTAGAAGTTATGTGGCATAAATTAAAAAATTATGTTTGAAAAATATTTAAACTTTTACTTTAAATCTTTAATATTATACAATAACAACAATTAAAAATAAAATAAAAGATGGATATATGTAGAGAGAAAAATAGATGTCACAACGATTGATCTGCAAAATAAGTGTACATTTGGAGATTCCTTGGAGAAAGAATGTCACGACCCCAAATCCGGTCGTGATGGCGCAAGCACACTGCTAGGCTAGCCCGACCACTCAATAACAATAATGGAGCTAGGAGCTCGCTTTTTCCCAATTAACATATCAAAACATGAAACAACAATGATATATATATCGAAAACGGGGAACCAAGTCCCAAAACATACCAACTCCCATAGACCGAAGGGTCAAGAGTCATGAACCCCTAATGAACATAGTGTAATAATGGTTTACAAGATACCAAGTGCAGAAAGAAATAGCAATACAGAATCAAAAGACAGTAAGAAGTAATATCGGGTCCTGCGGACTCTGCAGCTACCTCGTATATCCCACAGATGTCACCTCGCACAGCTACTGGATCACTGCTGAGAGGTACCTGGATCTACACACAAGGTGCAGGGAGTAAAATGAGTACTGCCAGACTCAGTGGTAATAAACAGGGGTAAGACAACGCAGATAAGAAATCCGCAATAAAGCACTATGTAAAGCTGTAATCAAATACCCTGTCACGGAATCAATATCAACTGTACATGTACCAACAAGTACCAGCAATACAGTATAACAGCTATCAGATGTAGCTAAATGCAATGCAATGCATGATATGACCGCTACGACGCGTAGCCCGATCCAATTTGGGTACCCGTGCTCACTGTGGGGGTTCAGACTCGGAGGGGCTCCTACAGCCCAAGCACAATATTACTGCGGCGTGCAGTTCGATCCAATATATATACCGCTGCGGCGCACAGCCCGATCCACTACCAGTCAGCTAATATGCAAATACGGCCTCGCAGGCTCAAAAGTAGTTTTGAAAACATCTTTTATCATTTTTCAGTTGAAAACAGTAATATCAAGTTCCAGAGATTGGAAATAGCATGATAACAGAAATAGATGCGGACTGGTAGTAGACTAGCATGTCAATATCACAAGACTAAGATAACGATCCTCGCGGGATCCAATAACTGTCTCACAGCCCACAAGTATACTCAACCATCCAAGAAGGAGGTTCAACGGCTCAAGAGTAGCCAATATCACAATATAGTATGCAACCATCCGAGAAGGAGGTTCGACGGCTCAAGAATAGCCTAATATCATAACACAGTATCAACAAGTCGGACTAAGCCATAGTCCCTAATCACAATCAACCCTGCACTCACAAGAGAGTACGTGTCTCGCCGCTATACAACGTCACAAAGTGGTATACCGGTGTTTCGAACCCGCTGGTCATCACCCACATCTATTACTTACCTCAATACAACGTCGACTACTCTGCAATGCCCTTGCCACGAGAATAAAGCTCTGCACGTGTAGAATCTGATCAAATACAGTAGAAATAGAACAAATTAGGCCAATGGGATGACACCCAATCAATACAACTCGATTTACACCAAAAATGGCAAAGTTGCCAAAATCCGACTTTCGGTACGCTTCTCTAAAAATTACAAAAGTCACATATTCGGAATCCTTATCTCGATACGAGTCTAGGCATATAAAATATACCAAAATCGGACTCCATTTGCCCACTCAAATTAGTGTTTTTCTTCATTTTCAGGCCTAGGGCTCAAAGCCACCTTTAATCTTTCATTTACAGAGAATTAGCCATGGATTTCATGTTAAAAAATGATGTAATTAAGCCACTAAACTTACCTCCGACGAATCCCCGATGAATTCCCAGCAATTTCCCGTCAATAACTTCTCTTAGAACTCAAAAATGGAGGTTTTGGGGTATGGGGTTCGCGAATACACTGTTCTGTTATATTAATTCACTGACTGCCAGGCGACCCTCTGCGATCGCAGCCACGGGCTCGCGATCGCGATGAACAACTTTACCAGGCTCCAAATTTACTCTACGCGATCGCGACAAAACCCACGCGATCACATTGTTTCAGATAAATAATCATACGCGATTGCAGGCATCCTTACGCGATCGCACTGCTTCCAATTCCCGACTTACGCGATCGCAGACTTCACTTCGCGATCGCAGAGCTCAAGGTTTTCCTCCTACGCGATCGAACACTTGGCATCGCGATCACGATGCATTGCAGCCTCACCTTACGCGATCGCATGGCTATCTCCGCGATCACGGAGAGCAATATATCTCTGCACTTATTGCAGCAGAAGACAGCAGTGCCTTTGGCACAAATTGGTCTGTTTGAACCCCCGAATTCGTCCCGAGGACCCCGGGACCCCGACCAATAACACCAACCAGTCCCAAAATCCGATACGAACTTGTTCCAAGCATAAAAACACCATCCTAAACATCAAAAATACCAATTACACACGGATTCAAGCCTAAGTTTCTTCAAAATTTCCGAAACTAACATTCGATCAAAAACCCGATCAAACGACGTCCGAATGACCTGAAATTTTGCGGACATATCCAAAATCACATAAAGAAGCTACAGGAATTGTCGGAATTCCATTCCGACCCCTGGATCAAAATCTCACATACCGTTCGGATTTTGCCAAAATTCAACCTTAGCCAATTCAAGCCTATTTCTACACAGGACCTCCAAATTCAATTCTGATTGCTCCCCTAAGTCACAAATCACCTCTCGGAACTAACCAAATCATCAGAATCCGATTCCGAGCCCTCTAAATAAATAGTCAACTCCGGGTTGACTTTCCATATTCAAGTTTCCTTCAAAAAGGCTATATGCCTCATTTTCAATCCAATTCACTCCTAACTCACACGATAGACTCTAACACTGATATAAAAGCATAAAACATGTAATTAAAACATAACGGGGTGGTAAGTCCCATGACGACGGGCCGGGTCGTCACATTCTCCCCAACTTAAACAAGCGCTCGTCCTCGAGCGGACCCAGAGTTGTACTAGAAGCAACCCAATAGCCAAAATGACCTTACCAAGCATTTATTCGGGCGATCACACGTCACCCTATCTCTCATAATTCCGAAAACACCATATAGCTGAAATCTCACAGACCACCTGAACCATAAACCACATTGCACTTTCCGAAGTCATATACCAATTGCTAATCCCATGCCTATAATCAGAGTACATACGATCCATCTGTAATAGCCATACTCGCCACTCGGGTGAGATCACATGATGTATCAAACAACCCAATCACTCGAGACGATAGTCTCTAGCCACAACAATCGGCCACAATAACCACACACTAGCAGTAAGAACCTTTCTCATTAGATAGAGTCTTATTCCAACACCTTCATATCCTGCCAATGACAACCGCACACGCGATCTACGAACCCATCTCTCAGGTCAAACATTCATGAATCCATTTCCCTTTTAATTGATACTACAACCGAATTCGGAGCCAAATCTCGATATTACCTTTCTAACCAACTGAAATCACATATACTCACACTCATTATTGGCTCCAACGATCATTTCGATTATAACACACCGCACTGGTGATATGACACCTCAACACCGACCTAAGCCACGACGAGCACAACATAGGCTCCAATAAGAACCGTTTGAACATACTCAAATCATGACAACTGAATCAAATAAAAGAGTTGTAATTCAATTCCTCTGTATCATCACAACATAGAACTGAGATCTCGTCTCATATCATAGAGTACTTGAATCCTCCTCGAGAGGTCATAACATCACGTGGCCTTGCCACGATTCGTGATTCTATCCAAACACTATTACTCATGAAGCACCTCAAGTTACCAAGCTCAAAACGGCCAGCCACACGCAGATCTAGGTCTTAAACCAAGCAATTAACCTCACCCACGGTGAAACAATTAATGTATGCTATCAAATCCTGAAAGGACACAACCGATGTGCCATTTGCCAAGCGATACTCAATACAGACTTTTCCTCAGAAGCCAGGAAGTATTGTATACCAGGTAACATATAACCAACTCTATTTTTGCATTACACTGTTGCGGCGTGCAACCCGCTCCAATGACATACCCGTGGCAGCGTGCCACCCGATCCAGATACCATACCCGTGGCGGCGTGCCACCCGATCCATATAGAACCCTCGCCAACAAAAAGAAATGTGCGTCGAGTCAAGTTGCTCATTATAGTAAACATATATAGCCTCGCTCGACCACAAAAATGCATCCGACGAAGTTCCTCAATACCAGAACTAAATTAATTGTAGAAACCCATGCACTGATATCTACCACGAAGGCCCAACTGACAAAGCAATAACCACCAGCCGTCCGCTGGTCCTGAGGTACAACTACCTCGCTGGAGCATACTCTGATGCACTCTGCTACGCAATTTGTGCCATACTATCATAGACCATATCACATTAGTCTAGACAACCTGGCCCAATGATGACCAGTCAGCAATCAAGTATCATAATCCAAATTCGTCATATCAAGTTTAGAGAGAAAGCCACTAGAGCTTCCGATTTTTAATAATCATAAAACGGTGTTGATACACATGATATACAACAACTGCATAGGCGGACTAACAAGAACTTCAAGTCTCCAACACATATATAACACATAAATCACAATGCCTGATCCCGTACTCCACTGTACAGATACATAACGCACATCAAGCGTCTATTCATACCACGAAAGCCATTCAAAAATTTCATTATGCCATCAATGACTCAATTATTATAGTCGATCCAACAAGAGAATACCACCATACCACTGCATATTATCATTTTACATTACCTTGTCCTTTCGGACCATATACCCCGCCAAATTACTAGAATAGCAGTACCATTTTCTTTAATCACCAGAAAGATCGATTCTTTAAATCACCTGCAGCTGCCCGCGCTGCTAAATAATGACTCCCCACATATTATGAACTGATCACAAAACCTTGAATATGCCATTATCAACTTTCCATAACACATCGCATATACCATACCACACTAAGATAACATGGAAATTCATATTCTTTTCCTACGCCACAAACATCGGCTCACTCAACTAGTCAAGGGCTTTCATGATCCTATATAGAGAAAATTCATTACACATTCCAAGCCTTGCATACCAACAGGAAAAATACACTCATTTTCAAACCACGGTAAAACACATCATAAACTCTTTCTCCCAATTACATTGCATAAGTTAAACTGTCAGGACTAAGTTCTTATACCGATATCAAGTTACACAACTAGCAGCGCTCAAGAGCTTTATTGCACAATATCTGCAAGACTCATTACTTCAAACACATACCAGGAATTAATCGTATTCCTTATCATACCGCTTCGGTTTATTAACAAGTTGCTCCATTTACTCAATTTCTTTTCTGAACCATCTTTAACTTAATATTAGCCTTTACTGTAGCACTACCATAACTCAACTTATGTTACCACACGAGACTCGTACATAAGACCACACGGTCTAAAACCCATAGGTCACTTAATACTCTCTCAATGTTTCCCAAAAGTACCACATTCTACAATACTTTATTTTGAAGAACTTCCTGCGATTTTGAATTCGTTATCATTACCTTTAAATACGGATTACATAGAATCCAATCATTCACATAATATAACACAAGTCTTGACCTCTTCTACAAAACCACCGTCTGCAGCCACATGCAAAATCTTAAGACACCTGACTGTTACAAGCAAAATCTTGAACACCGTAAAAACAATTCTCGGGTGTCATTCACCCTTATTCAGCTGTAATTCAACTGTCTTATTGAACAGAACCACTCGTGCCTTGCTAGAACTCTGACACCGCAAAACATGATTACATAAAGATACAATTAGCTATCTTCCTTTTCTATACACCGAACATTCTTTACCAATATAAGTTCACAACATCCTAGTATTTCTTCACATCTACGAAACACCATAACCCTTATCAAAATTTCCCAACATACCTATAGACAGAGCCAACACAGCACACCACGGTGCAATCAGTTAATCAATAACAACCTCCCCAACTTAGCTCGGAGCCATACATCAAATCATTTTTAGCCACTCATAGCATTCTTACTCAAATAATTCCACAAAGTTCTAGTTAGATTAGACTCAAGTCATTTACAAGCTTTGGCAGAGATTTGAACCATCAGAAATATTAACTCTTTTGCAATTCTTGTATTCATTCACACCAGCTAAGCCCACTCTTTAGGTGACAAAAATCTTTTCTAAGTCCTAAATTTTCCAAATATTTCGGTAGAGTTTCCTTTGTAAATTGGCCTATCCACCTGCCAGAGAATCACCAAAACCATCCTAGCAATACATTCAGAGCTCAACAAGACATCACAATGTATTTCAACAACATTAAATCTCAATACAACACAATTTATATCATCATAACTGTTACATGAACATGCGTTGTACCTGCTCGAATCATAACACATATCAAATACCTTTCAATTACACATAAGACTCAACTCACCTACTTTGCCCCAATTTAGCATTTCAGCACAACACCTTCCACCAGTATACACATAGCATAATCACTTTAGTCTTCCTGAGTTTGAACTCGTTCCACTACACATAAGGCACTTTACCTTCCAATCAAGAGATATGGCAAATATTTACCACGCCCATAGTTCGGGGCTACACAACAGATTAGAAAAGAGTCGAACAATTAACAGTTCATCCATTAGTAAGCCTTCCTAATACTCTACAGATCGGCACAAGGCCCCAAACATGGCTACTAGCCCAAGTACATAGATATGAGCCCAGTCTCAGTCACTTTACACAATAATTTATCAATTAGGAAGGATCAAGTCCAAATCCTCAGTCACAATACCTCCACGCTCGTCACATGATGAGTGTTCCATCTTAGCATAGCACTGTATAGTGCAAATACGGGGTTTCAAACCCTCAGTACATTATTTATTACCACCACTCACCAAATAAGCACCTCGATGCTCAAGTTATAAACAAGGTCCAGCCTCAAGTCATCTCGACTGGCCCAACATGAATCTCACAGAGATTATATCTTGCCCCTCATTCGGGGAAATCACAAGCCATAAGGCAATTATATTACTGAGCGCTTGATGCATACACAGACGTGCGAAAGGAATTTCAGAAAGTATATCTCAAGCTGAATCAAGTGCGCACGATAAGAATTCCAAGAAATGTCAAGTGTTTCCTAAAGGTTCGCAGCCTCCCAAGGATAAGTACAAGCGTCCCCGTACCGATCCACAAAACTCTACTAACCGGCTCAAGACTCATGAGGCCTAGTAAACCTAGGCTCTGATACCAACTTGTCACGACCCCAAATCCAGTCGTGATTGCGCCAAGCACACTGCTAGGCCAGCCTGACCACTCAATAACAATAACGGAGCTAGGAGCTCGCTTTATCCCAATTAACATATCAAAACATGAAACAACATTGATATATATATCAAAAACGGGGAACCAAGTCCCAACACATACCAACTCCCATAGACCGAAGGGTCAAGAGACATTAGCCTCTAATGAACATAGTGTAATAATGGTTTACAAGATACCAAGTGCGGAAAGAAATAGCAATACAGAATCAAAAGACAGTAAGAAGGAATATTGGGTCCTGCGGACTCTGCAGCTACCTCGGATATCCTATAGATGTCGCCTCGAACAACTATCGGATCACTGCTGAGAGGTACCTGGATCTGCACACAAGGTGCAGGGAGTAAAATGAGTACTGCCAGACTTAGTGGTAATAAACAGGGGTAAGACAGCGCAGATAAGAAATCCGCATTAAAGCACTATGTAAAGCTGTAATCAAATACCCTGTCATGGAATCAATATCAACTGTACATGTACCAACAAGTACCAGCAAACAATATGACAGCTATCAGATGTAGATAAATGCAATGCAATGCATGATATGACCGCTACGGCGCGTAGCCCGATCCAATTTGGGTACTTGTGCTCACTGTGGGGGTTCAGACTCCGGAAGGTCTCCTACAGCCCAAGCACAATATTACTGCGGCGTGCAGTCCGATCCAACACATATACCACTACGGCGCGTAGCCCGATCCACTATCAGTCAGCTAATATACAAATACAGCCTCACAGGCTCAAAAGTAGTTTTGAAAACATCTTTTATCATTTTTCAGTTGAAAACACTAATATCAAGTTCCATAGATTGGAAATAGCATGATAACAGAAATAGCTGCGAACTGGTAGTAAACTAGCATGTCAATATCACAAGACTATGATAACGATCCTCGCAGGATCCAATAACTGGCTCACAGCCCATAAGTATACTCAACCATCCAAGAAGGAGGTTCAACGGCTCAAGAGTAGCCAATATCACAATATAGTATGCAACCATCCGAGAAGGAGGTTCGACGGCTCAAGAATAGCCTAATATCATAACACAGTATCAACAAGTCGGACTAAGCCATAGTCCCCAATCATAATCGACCCCGCACTCACAAGAGAGTACGTGTCTCGCCGCTATACAGCATCACAAAGTGGTATACCGGGGTTTCGAACCCGCTGGTCATCACCCACATCTATTACTCACCTCAATACAACGCGAAGACTACTCTGCAATGCCCTTGCCACGAGAATCAAGCTCTACACACGTAGAATCTGATCAAATACAGTAGAAATACAACAAATTAGGCCAATAGGATGACACCCAATCAATACAACTCGATTTACACCAAAAATGGCAAAGTTGCCAAAACCCAACATTTGGTACGCTTCTTGAAAAATTACAAAAGTCACATATTCGGAATCCTCATCTCGATACGAGTCTAGGCATATAAAATTTACCAAAATCGGACTCCATTTGCCCACTCAAATCAGTGTTTTTCTTCAATTTTAGGCCTAGGGCTCAAACCCACCTTTAATCTTTCAATTATAGAGAATTCACCAACGATTTCATGTTAAAATGATGTAATTAAGCCACAAAACATACCTCCAACGAATCCCCGATGAATTCCCAGCAATTTCCCGTCAATACCTTCTCTTAGAACTCAAAAATGGAGGTTTTGGGGTATGGTGTTCGCGAATACACTGTTCTGTTATATTAATTTACTGACTGCCAGGCGACCCTCTGAGATCGCAGCCACAGGCTCGCGATCGCGATGAACAACTTTACCAGGATCCAAATTTACTCTACGCGATTGCGACAAAACCCACGCGATCGCATTGTTTCAGATAAATAACCCTACGCGATCGCAGACATCCTCACGCGATCGCACTGCTTCCAATTCCTGACTTACACGATCGCAGACTTCACTTCGTTATCGCAGAGCTCAAGGTTTTCCTCCTACGCGATCGTACACTTGCCATCGCGATCGCGATGCATTACAGCCTCACCTTACGAGATCGCATGGCTATCTTCGCGATCGCGGAGAGCAAAATAGCTCTGCACTTATTGCAGCACAAGACAGCAGGGCCTTTGGCACAAATTGGTCCGTTTGGACCCCCGAATTCGTCCCGAGGCCCCCGGTACCCCGAACAATAACACCAACCAGTCCCAAAACACGATACGAACTTGTTCCAAGCATAAAAACACCATCCTATACATCAAAATCACCAATTACACACGGATTCAAGCCTAAGTTTCTTCAAAATTTCCGAAACTAACATTCGATCAAAAACCCGATCAAACGACGTCTGAATGACCTGAAATTTTGTAGACATATCCAAAATCACATAAAGAAGCTACAGGAATTTTCAAAATTCCATTCCGACCCCCGGATCAAAATCTCACATACCGTTCGGATTTCGCCAAAATTCAACCTTAGCCAATTCCAGCCTATTTCTACACCGGACCTCCAAATTCAATTCCGATTGCTCCCCAAAGTCACAAATCACCTCCCGAAACTAACCGAATCATCAGAATCCGATTTCGAGCCCTCTAATGAAATAGTCAACTCTGGGTTGACTTTCCATATTCAAGTTTCCTTCAAAAAGGCTATATGCCTCATTTTCTATCCAATTCACTCCTAACTCACCCGATAGACTCTAACACTGATATAAAAGCATAAAACATGTAATTACAACATAACGGGGTGGTAATTTCTGTGACGACGGGCTAGGTCATCACAAAGAAATATGAATCTTTTTTCTTTATGTAACAAAAAGTATAATATGCTTCTTCATTCCAAGTACTTTATAAATAAACTTGGACACTAACTTTTTTTTTATAAAAATATATACAATAAATATTGTTTAGTTAGAGGGAAAGAAATACTAATCCTTAATTTTTGTATTTTATTTTAATATTTACATTAAAAGAAAAAATAACTTGAAAGAGTGTGACTACACATATTTTTATATGTAATAGTGTGACGACCCATAGGTCACTTAATACTCTCTCAATGTTTCCCAAAAGTACCACATTCTACAATACTTTATTTTGAAGAACTTCCTGCGATTTTGAATTCGTTATCATTACCTTTAAATACGGATTACATAGAATCCAATCATTCACATAATATAACACAAGTCTTGACCTCTTCTACAAAACCACCGTCTGCAGCCACATGCAAAATCTTAAGACACCTGACTGTTACAAGCAAAATCTTGAACACCGTAAAAACAATTCTCGGGTGTCATTCACCCTTATTCAGCTGTAATTCAACTGTCTTATTGAACAGAACCACTCGTGCCTTGCTAGAACTCTGACACCGCAAAACATGATTACATAAAGATACAATTAGCTATCTTCCTTTTCTATACACCGAACATTCTTTACCAATATAAGTTCACAACATCCTAGTATTTCTTCACATCTACGAAACACCATAACCCTTATCAAAATTTCCCAACATACCTATAGACAGAGCCAACACAGCACACCACGGTGCAATCAGTTAATCAATAACAACCTCCCCAACTTAGCTCGGAGCCATACATCAAATCATTTTTAGCCACTCATAGCATTCTTACTCAAATAATGCCACAAAGTTCTAGTTAGATTAGACTCAAGTCATTTACAAGCTTTGGCAGAGATTTGAACCATCAGAAATATTAACTCTTTTGCAATTCTTGTATTCATTCACACCAGCTAAGCCCACTCTTTAGGTGACAAAAATCTTTTCTAAGTCCTAAATTTTCCAAATATTTCGGTAGAGTTTCCTTTGTAAATTGGCCTATCCACCTGCCAGAGAATCACCAAAACCATCCTAGCAATACATTCAGAGCTCAACAAGACATCACAATGTATTTCAACAACATTAAATCTCAATACAACACAATTTATATCATCATAACTGTTACATGAACATGCGTTGTACCTGCTCGAATCATAACACATATCAAATACCTTTCAATTACACATAAGACTCAACTCACCTACTTTGCCCCAATTTAGCATTTCAGCACAACACCTTCCACCAGTATACACATAGCATAATCACTTTAGTCTTCCTGAGTTTGAACTCGTTCCACTACACATAAGGCACTTTACCTTCCAATCAAGAGATATGGCAAATATTTACCACGCCCATAGTTCGGGGCTACACAACAGATTAGAAAAGAGTCGAACAATTAACAGTTCATCCATTAGTAAGCCTTCCTAATACTCTACAGATCGGCACAAGGCCCCAAACATGGCTACTAGCCCAAGTACATAGATATGAGCCCAGTCTCAGTCACTTTACACAATAATTTATCAATTAGGAAGGATCAAGTCCAAATCCTCAGTCACAATACCTCCACGCTCGTCACATGATGAGTGTTCCATCTTAGCATAGCACTGTATAGTGCAAATACGGGGTTTCAAACCCTCAGTACATTATTTATTACCACCACTCACCAAATAAGCACCTCGATGCTCAAGTTATAAACAAGGTCCAGCCTCAAGTCATCTCGACTGGCCCAACATGAATCTCACAGAGATTATATCTTGCCCCTCATTCGGGGAAATCACAAGCCATAAGGCAATTATATTACTGAGCGCTTGATGCATACACAGACGTGCGAAAGGAATTTCAGAAAGTATATCTCAAGCTGAATCAAGTGCGCACGATAAGAATTCCAAGAAATGTCAAGTGTTTCCTAAAGGTTCGCAGCCTCCCAAGGATAAGTACAAGCGTCCCCGTACCGATCCACAAAACTCTACTAACCGGCTCAAGACTCATGAGGCCTAGTAAACCTAGGCTCTGATACCAACTTGTCACGACCCCAAATCCAGTCGTGATTGCGCCAAGCACACTGCTAGGCCAGCCTGACCACTCAATAACAATAACGGAGCTAGGAGCTCGCTTTATCCCAATTAACATATCAAAACATGAAACAACATTGATATATATATCAAAAACGGGGAACCAAGTCCCAACACATACCAACTCCCATAGACCGAAGGGTCAAGAGACATTAGCCTCTAATGAACATAGTGTAATAATGGTTTACAAGATACCAAGTGCGGAAAGAAATAGCAATACAGAATCAAAAGACAGTAAGAAGGAATATTGGGTCCTGCGGACTCTGCAGCTACCTCGGATATCCTATAGATGTCGCCTCGAACAACTATCGGATCACTGCTGAGAGGTACCTGGATCTGCACACAAGGTGCAGGGAGTAAAATGAGTACTGCCAGACTTAGTGGTAATAAACAGGGGTAAGACAGCGCAGATAAGAAATCCGCAATAAATCACTATGTAAAGCTGTAATCAATTACACTGTCACATAATCAATATCAACTGTACATGTACCAACAAGTACCAGCAAAACAGTATAACAGCTAGCAGATGTAGATAAATGCAATGCAATGCATGATATGACCGCTACGACGCGTAGCCCGATCCAATTTGGGTACCCGTGCTCACTGTGGGGGTTCAGACTCCGGAAGGTCTCCTACAGCCCAAGCACAATATTACTGCGGCGTGCAGTCCGATCCAACACATATACCACTACGGCGCGTAGCCCGATCCACTATCAGTCAGCTAATATACAAATACAGCCTCACAGGCTCAAAAGTAGTTTTGAAAACATCTTTTATCATTTTTCAGTTGAAAACACTAATATCAAGTTCCATAGATTGGAAATAGCATGATAACAGAAATAGCTGCGAACTGGTAGTAAACTAGCATGTCAATATCACAAGACTATGATAACGATCCTCGCAGGATCCAATAACTGGCTCACAGCCCATAAGT
This sequence comes from Nicotiana noctiflora, assembly GCA_032618575.1. NCBI lineage: Eukaryota > Viridiplantae > Streptophyta > Magnoliopsida > Solanales > Solanaceae > Nicotiana > Nicotiana noctiflora. The sequence goes on from JASVEL010011220.1 coordinate 99,405, forward strand.
ATACTCAACCATCCAAGAAGGAGGTTCAACGGCTCAAGAGTAGCCAATATCACAATATAGTATGCAACCATCCGAGAAGGAGGTTCGACGGCTCAAGAATAGCCTAATATCATAACACGATATCAACAAGTCGGACTAAGCCATAGTCCCCAATCACAATCGACCCCGCACCCCCAAGAGAGTACGTGTCTCGCCACTATACAGCGTCACAAAGTGGTATACCGGGTTTCGAACCCGCTGGTCATCACCCACATCTATTACTCACCTCAATACAGCGCGACGACTACTCCGCAATGCCCTTGCCACGAGAATCAAGCTCCGCACGCGTAGAATCTGATCAAATACAGTAGAAATACAACAAATTAGGCCAATAGGATGACACCCAATCAATACAACTCGATTTACACCAAAAATGGCAAAGTTGCCAAAACCCAACATTTGGTACGCTTCTTGAAAAATTACAAAAGTCACATATTCGGAATCCTCATCTCGATACGAGTCTAGGCATATAAAATTTACCAAAATCGGACTCCATTTGCCCACTCAAATCAGTGTTTTTCTTCAATTTTAGGCCTAGGGCTCAAACCCACCTTTAATCTTTCAATTATAGAGAATTCACCAACGATTTCATGTTAAAATGATGTAATTAAGCCACAAAACTTACCTCCAACGAATCCCCGATGAATTCCCAGCAATTTCCCGTCAATACCTTCTCTTAGAACTCAAAAATGGAGGTTTTGGGGTATGGTGTTCGCGAATACACTGTTCTGTTATATTAATTTACTGACTGCCAGGCGACCCTCTGAGATCGCAGCCACAGGCTCGCGATCGCGATGAACAACTTTACCAGGATCCAAATTTACTCTACGCGATTGCGACAAAACCCACGCGATCGCATTGTTTCAGATAAATAACCCTACGCGATCGCAGACATCCTCACGCGATCGCACTGCTTCCAATTCCTGACTTACACGATCGCAGACTTCACTTCGTTATCGCAGAGCTCAAGGTTTTCCTCCTACGCGATCGTACACTTGCCATCGCGATCGCGATGCATTACAGCCTCACCTTACGAGATCGCATGGCTATCTTCGCGATCGCGGAGAGCAAAATAGCTCTGCACTTATTGCAGCACAAGACAGCAGGGCCTTTGGCACAAATTGGTCCGTTTGGACCCCCGAATTCGTCCCGAGGCCCCCGGTACCCCGAACAATAACACCAACCAGTCCCAAAACACGATACGAACTTGTTCCAAGCATAAAAACACCATCCTATACATCAAAATCACCAATTACACACGGATTCAAGCCTAAGTTTCTTCAAAATTTCCGAAACTAACATTCGATCAAAAACCCGATCAAACGACGTCTGAATGACCTGAAATTTTGTAGACATATCCAAAATCACATAAAGAAGCTACAGGAATTTTCAAAATTCCATTCCGACCCCCGGATCAAAATCTCACATACCGTTCGGATTTCGCCAAAATTCAACCTTAGCCAATTCCAGCCTATTTCTACACCGGACCTCCAAATTCAATTCCGATTGCTCCCCAAAGTCACAAATCACCTCCCGAAACTAACCGAATCATCAGAATCCGATTTCGAGCCCTCTAATGAAATAGTCAACTCTGGGTTGACTTTCCATATTCAAGTTTCCTTCAAAAAGGCTATATGCCTCATTTTCTATCCAATTCACTCCTAACTCACCCGATAGACTCTAACACTGATATAAAAGCATAAAACATGTAATTACAACATAACGGGGTGGTAATTCCCGTGACGACGGGCCGGGTCATCAGAAAGAAATATGAATCTTTTTTCTTTATGTAACAAAAAGTATAATATGCTTCTTCATTCCAAGTACTTTATAAATAAACTTGGACACTAACTTTTTTTTTTATAAAAATATATACAATAAATATTGTTTAGTTAGAGGGAAAGAAATACTAATCCTTAATTTTTGTATTTTATTTTAATATTTACATTAAAAGAAAAAATAACTTGAAAGAGTGTGACTACACATATTTTTATATGTAATAGTGTGACGACCCGGCCCGTCGTCACGGGAATTACCACCCCGTTATGTTGTAACTTCATGTTTTATGCTTTTATATCAGTGTTAGAGTCTATCGGGTGAGTTAGGAGTGATTTGGATTGAAAATGAGGCATATAGCCTTTTTAAAGGAAACTTGAATATGGAAAGTCAACCCAGAGTTGAATATTTATTTAGAGGGATGGAATCGAATTCTGATGAGTCGGTTAGTTTCGAGAGGTGATTTTTGACTTAGGGGAGCAATCGAAATTGAATTTGGAAGCCCGATGTAGAAATAGACTTGAATTGGCTAAGGTTGAATTTTGGCGAAATCCGAACGGTATGTGAGATTTTGATCCGGGGGTCGGAATGGAATTCCGAAAATTCCTGTAGCTTCTTTATGTGATTTTGGATATGTCTACAAAATTTCAGGTCATTCGGACGTCGTTTGGTCGGGTTTTTGATAGAATGTGTAATTCGGAAGTATTGAAGAAACTTAGGCTTGAATCCGTGTGTAATTGGTGATTTTGATGTTTAGGATGGTGTTTTTATGATTGGAACAAGTTCGTATCGTATTTTGGGGTATGTTGGTGGTTTTCGTTGGGGTCTCGGGGGCCTCGGGGTGGATCCGGACCATCATCCGACATTTGGAAGCAAGAAATGGTCTGCTGTAAATTGCAGATCACTGGGCGAAATTTTAGCCTTCGCGTTCGCGAGGGCTATGCCGTGTTTGCGTAGGCTGGGGCCGGGTGACCATCGCGTTCGCGAGGGATGGTAACGCGTTCGCGAATAAGGGAGTTGGAACGCATCGCGTTCGCATGGAGTCAGGCCGTGATCGCGAAGAAGGATTAGGTGAAGCCACGCGTTCGCGTGAGAGACTACGCGTTCGCGTAGAGGAAAAATCCGGAGGGTGGGAAGTTGACCTTCGCGGACGCATGAAGGAGTGTCGCGTTCGCGATGAAGAAGAGGAAAAAGGCATCGCGTTCGCATGAGAGGCGTCGCGAACGAGATGAAGAAAATAGGCTGGCAGTGAAGTTAAAACCAGAACTGGTCAGTCGCGGGTTTAATACCCAAAACCTCCATTTTTGAGTTCCAAGAGGAGAAATTGATGGGAGATTGCTGGGAAATCATCGGGGTTTCATTGGAGGTAAGTTTTGTGGCTTAATTACATCATTTTAACATGAAATCCTTGGTTAAATCCCTGTAAATGGAAGATTAAAGGTGGGTTTGAGCCCTAGGCCTAAATTGAAGAAAAACACTGATTTGAGTGGGCAAATGGACTCCGATTTTGGTAAATTTTATATACCTAGACTCGTATCGAGATGAGGATTCCGAATATGTGACTTCTGTAATTTTTCGAGAAGTGTACCGAAAGTCGGGTTTTGACAACTTTGGGAATTTTGATGTAAATTGAGTTGTATGGATTGGGTGTCATTCCATTGCCCTAATTTGTTGTGTTTCTACTGTATTTGATCAGATTCTACGCGTGCGGAGCTTGATTCTCGTGGCAAGGGCATTGCTGAGTAGTCGTCGCGCCGTATTGAGGTGAGTAATAGATGTGGGTGATGACCAGCGGGTTCAAAACCCCGGTATACCACTTTGTGACGCTATATAGCGGCGAGACATGTACTCTCATGTGAGTGCGGGGTCGATTGTGATTGGTGACTATGGCTTAGTCCGACTTGCTGATATTGTGTTATGATATTAGGCTATTCTTGAGCCGTCGAACCTCCTTCTCAGATGGTTGCATGTTATACTATGATATTTGCTACTCTTGAGCCGTTGAACCCCCTTCTTGGGTGGTTGAGTATACTTGTGGGCCGTGAGCCAGTTATTGGATCCCGCGAGGATCGTTATCATTGTCTTATCATATTGACATGTTAGTTACTACTAGTCCGTAGCTATTTCTGTTATCATGCTATTTCCAATCTCTGGAACTTGATATTACTGTTATCAACTGAAAAATGATAAAAGATGTTTTCAAATCTACTTTTGAGCCTGCGAGGCTGTATTTACATATTAGCTGACTGGTAGTGGATCGGGCTGCGCGCCGCAGCGGTATATATGTTGGATCGGACTGCATGCCGCAGTGATATTGTGCTTGGGCTGTAGGAGCCCCTCCGGAGTCTGAACCCCCACAGTGAGCACGGGTACCCAATTGGATCGGGCTACGCGCCGTAGCGGTCATATCATGCATTGCATTATATTTAGATACATCTGCTAGCTGTTATACTGTTTTGCTGGTACTTGTTGGTACAGGTACAGTCGATATTGATTCTGTGACAGGGTATTTGATTAGAACTTTACATAGTGCTTTATTGCGGATTTCTTATCTGCGCTGTCTTACCCCTGTTTATTACCACTGAGTCTGGCAGTACTCATTTTACTCCCTGCACCTTGTGTGCAGATCCAGGTACCTCTCAGCAGTGATCCGGTAGCTATTCGAGGCGACATCTGTAGGATATTCGAGGTAGCTGTAGAGTCCGCAGGACCCGATATTCCTTCTTACTGTCTTTTGGATTCTGTATTGATATTTCTTCCCACATTTCGTATCTTGTAAACCATTATTACACTATGTTCATTAGAGGCTCATGACTCTTGACCCGTCGATCTATGGGAGTTTGTATATTTTGGGACTTGGTTCCTCGTTTTCGTTATATGTATCGATGTTGCTTCGTGATTAGATATGCTTTAATGGGATAAAGCGAGCTTTTAGCTTCGTTCTTGTTATTGATTGGTCAGGCTGGCTTAGCAATATGCTGGGCGCCATCACGACCGGATTGGGGTCGTGACAAATAGACTGACTAACTTAATATCTTATCAGTCATCTGGTCCTGGTTTAAATATAAACCAATAAATTTACTTGTGCCAACATTTTGAATTGATTCATTATATGGTTAATCAACCAGTTACTTAGGCATGCCGATCACCATGGAGTTACTCCTGTACAAGTGACTCTATTTTTGTAGAGGCCTTCATGAGATGTTCTGGTTGTACAATAACCTAGATATTGACTAGGTCAATTGATTAAGCATTAAATTACCCCAAATCTATGTCGAGCTTATGAAGCTCCATTGCTTCTCCCTCAATGGATACGGGTTTTGTATTTCTGAGTTTAACGTCGTCAAATCGACTTATTGTCACACCTCCCTTTTTACTACCTCTCTTTCCCGAAAGGAAATATGGTATACCTCATTAATTACTAATACACCCAGAAAAGGATATAATAATAACAACGAGGAATGAGTTTTTCTACTTTAAGGTAAAGGTGTCTAACGGGTTAAAGGGGCCGGGCCGAGCCGGGTTTAACATTTTTTTTTTGTAATTTCGTATAACTATTGTAATTTATTTTAATAGTTTTTAACTTTGTATTAATTTCAAGAACACAAAGTAAATGAGAAAAACTTGCACTTATAAAGTTTCAATGTAAGACTTTAAGTTTGTATTTCAAAAATAAGTTAGACTTATAAAGTTTCAATTTAAGAGTTTAAGTTACAATTTAAAAATTAAAGTTTCAATTTAAGACTTTATGTTTTAAACTTTGAATTTAAAAATTGAAGTTTCAAATTTCAATTTAAGACTTTAAGTTTGAATTTCTAAATAAAAGTTTCAATTTAACACTTTAAGTTTGATTTTCAAAATTAAAGTTTCAATTTAAGAATTTATGTTTGAAACATTGAAGTTTGGATTTCAAAATTAAAGTGTTAAAGTTTCAATTTAAGACTTTAAGTATGAATTTCAAAATTAAAGTGTTAAAAGTTTCAATTTAACACTTTAAGTTTGAATTTCAAATTTAAAGTTTCACTTTAAGTTATACTAAGAATTTGTATTACTTTAAAATTTAAATTAAAGAATAGAATGAATATGAGAAAAATTGCACTTGCTGCAAATTGCAAGCGCTTCTTTTATTTCATATTTCATAACTCAAATTGAAACTTACAAATTGAATGTTTACATCTTTAAGACTTGAACAAATAACAATAAGCTAATTCAAATATTTTGCATTGCCCTGCTAAGTTCCTCATAATCAATATGAACTGATTGGCCTTCTTCTAGAGTGTTTAATTCGGATGGGTTACCACTTGTTAATATATCTCCAAGTTCCTCGTCTTCTGGGCTATCAACATCTTCATGTCCTTGATTTCTTCTTTCCGATCTAATCCAATCTCTCATAGATACTAAAACTTACAAAGCATTGCTTCCCAATGAGTGACACGTATCTCCAAGTTGTTGTCTTGCTTGGCTAAATGCACTCTCGGATGCAACAGTTGAAATTGGCACTTTCATCACGTCCCTAGCCATTGCGAAGAGAACAGGAAATTGCTTTCCATTTTCATGCCACCACCCCAATGATGAAAAATCCTTTGTGCGACGCTCTTTTCGCTTATGCAAATAGAATTGAAGTTCATCAATGTTCCTGCAAGTTGTTTGAGTGTTAGAAAAAGTAGAAAAAATATTATAACTTTCATCTAATCTTTCATCTTCAGTCACAGTAGTAGAAGTGCTAGATTGCATAATAGAATTATTAACATTACATGCAGCTTTATCAATTATATTTGCATAATAATTATATAATTGCTGTAAATAATCATTTAAACTGTTCATAGAAGTATATAAATTTGGGGTTTCAGTTTCCCCAATCTCCATATAAGTATATAAAGCATTCATTAATTGATGACAATCAGACATTTTAATAGAAGGATTTAAAACTGCACCAATTAAGTAAATCGGAGGAATTGGAAAGAAATATTTTTTGAATTTGGCTTGCATATTTGTCACAACAGCCATATATTTTTCTTTTTTCTTAATCTCAAAGAGTAGAAAAGAAATTTCCGCTATATGTACTAAACCCATAGGAATAGTAGGGCAATAAGATCCAGAAAACTCAACAGTAGCAGTATAAAATTTATGTAATAATTTAACAACGTCATTAATGACCGCCCAAGTATCAGTTGTTAACATACGACTTGGATTCGTACAATGTGCATTAGCAACTTCAGTTATTGGAGATCTATATTTGTAGCAAACTTTTAAAAATAAATATGTATAGTTCCATCTAGTAATTATTTCTTCTGGCATGAATCGGGGTTGAAGGTTATGTTGGACACACTTATCTTTAAATTCCCTTATTCTAGAATGTCTATTATTTCCTTGAATTACACCAACTTCTCTTCTAACAAGACTAATCTCTGTTGAAAATAAATCTAGGCCACTTTTAACAATTAAATTATACACATGACATGCACACCTAACATGAAAAGTTTCATAACAGGTGGTTGCAAATGCAATTTTAATATTGAAATTGCGGCAGTGTTGTTAGAAGCATTATCAAAAGACATACATAATACTTTTCGGTTGAGATTATAAAATTCAACAACTTCACAAATATTGCTGCTTATAAATGCAGCGGTATGACTTTGATCTTCATCATATCTAAAAGAAATAATACATTTTTGCATACAAGTATTATCATCTATCCAATGGTATGTAACAGTAACATATTCACGTCCATTAACAGCTTGACCAATATCAGAAGTTAGAGATATTCTACAAGTAAATTTTTCAAACAAATAACGTAGATATATTTGATATTGTCCGTGAATCTGAAAATATCAGCTCTACAAGTACTCCTAGGTATACCTTTAAATAATGGATTGTTTATTCATTGAATATACGTAACATAATATGACGAAGAAGCAAAAGAAAAAGGTAGACAACCTAAAGCAATCATTTTTGCTAATTTCTCACGATCCTTCATTTTATCATATTTTACTAACCCTCCAGTAGTAGGGTTAATAGTTGTTTGATTTTCATCATCATGTAGGCCCCATTCTATCGGGTGTGAAACTCTTATATGCCTACTAAGCGTTCCAGTTCCCCCTAAATTTCCCCCAGTCAAATCTTTAAAATCACCTTTAAAAATTTTGCATCTAACTCTATCAGAACCTTCAATTATATATAAAAAAAATCCAAACCTTACTTCTTTTTCTATGATTAGTCGTCGGAGCCATAGGTGGTCTACTACTAGTGCCACGACCACCACCCCTTGTAGCAAGTCCAACACTACCTACCCCGGTACTAGGTGCACTAGTAGGTGTAGCAGGTATCTCTTCTTCAATTTCTATTTCATTATCTTCTAATTCCTAATCTTCTTGTAATTGATCACAATCTATATTTTCATTAGGCGATATTTCAGGAACAATAGATATTGGGGTACTATTACTACCAGATGCTGAAGAATTACCTCTACTTTTACTTCCCGTACCAGTAACTTTTCTGCACGCTCTTTTAGCAGCACTAAACATATTGTGAAATTTAAGGAATAAGCACAAAATAAATATGCAATTAAAATATTAATAAGAGAAAGAGTTGGAGTGAGTGCACCGAATTGGAGCACTTGGTTATGCAATTTCGAATTTCCGATGTTACCACGAACAAACGTCAAGCAAATATTCCAACTTGAAGTTCAAAACCCGAATGATAAAATACTATAATTGAATTTCAATTATTCAACAAAAATGAGCCAAATAAATTAAAAGATGAAATGAGAAATTATTAAGACTTGAAGTCTTGAACTAGATTATTAGAGAATAGGAGAATGAGAGAATTAGAGATTGAGAAATGAATTTTGAGTGAGAAATGAAGAAGAAGGGGGGGGGGTATTTATAGATTTACATAAGGCTAGTTTTGTAAATTAAAAATGTGTTAAAATAAAAAAAAAGTCTAAAAGTGTAATATATCGATTGGCCAACGGATTTGTGATGTTATAGCCGTTTGGATGGGCCCTAGTGGTCAGAAAGTCAGAAATTTAAAAAAAAATTGACCGTTGAACCGGGCCACTTTACCAGTTAAGGGTACTATTTAGCCGGAGCGGTCCTTACCAGTTCCCGTTAACCGTTCCCAGTATTATTCCGGAACAAACCCCTACCCCCTAAAACCCATCCCACCCGGCCCCCTTCCTACCGGTCCGGGCCGGTTCTGGTTTCTATCGGTCTGGGCCGATCGGGAACTGGTCCAACCCGGCCCGTTTGTCACCTTTACTTTAAGGTCAATCGGAATAGGATTTTATTTAGAGTTTCAGAGTCGCCACTTGGGAAAATAATTGTGTCCCAAGTCACCGGTTAATCCCAAATCCGAGGAAATTGACTCTGTTTAAACAGTTCGCGAAACTAGAAATCCGGATAAGGAATTCTATTAACCCGAGAGAAGGTGTTAGGCACTCCCGAATTCTGTGGTTTTAGCACGGTCGCTCAACTGTCATTTTTGACTTTATTTGATTTCGCTATATGCTTTTACAAAATGTGAATGTTTCGTTTTGATATTTTAACGACTTGCGACGTCGCGAAAACACATTTCGAGTCACACCACTACCAGTACGCCTGTGACTTTAATACGTTTCAGCTTCGCCGGTATTTGAGATTTGAGTCACATAAATGTGCACTCGTATTAAGGAATGTATAATTTAGAGCGTGCCTATAACGACTACGGCTTATTATCTTTTAGGAAAGACCGTGAAATTCGCTAAACGGTCTCCCCGAGTCTATCAATTATTAATATTCATATGGGGCCCTAGTTCACCAATCATGAACATGTCGTGATGGCACCCAGTCCCCACGACTAGGTAAGCCTAACACGTTGCGGAATATACAAGCTATACAACAACAACAACAACAACCCAGTATAATCCCACAAGTGGGGTCTGGAGGAATATACAAGCTATAAACACTTAAATAAGAAACATCGGAAAAATAGAATAAAAAGATATGTAATCCGTGCCACTTGGCACATACATCCGTCACACAATGAATAAAACACTACCAAGATCCGGAATCCCACGATAACACAGACTAAAATAGAATATACAACTATGGCTCTATGTGTAAAGAGTATCTATCAACGAGATGAAGGAAAAATGCCAACTAGTACTACTAGAATAGAAGGGAAGCCTCCGGATCCGTGGACGTAGCAGATCATACCTCGAAGTCTCCCAGAAAGCTGCGGAATCACCTAGCACGAGCCTGCTCTGATGTACCTGGATCTGCACAACAAAAGTGTGCAGAAGAGTAGCATGAGTACACCACAGCGGTACTCGGTAAGTGCCAAGCCTAACCTCGATGGAGTAGTGACGAGGAAGGTCAAGGCCCTACTGAGAAAACAATGATACAATGATAATAACAACAATAAGCAGTTTAAATGATTAATAAATTTCCGAAATAACAACATTAAGATGATTACTACAATCTGTCTACAATTAAACTAACAACAAATAGTCAACTCAATAAAACAAATCCAGGACCTGTGGGAATTGAACCCACAGTCCCATTCTCAGTACCTCTGGGTCTCCGGGAATCGAACCCGCAGCCCATGTCTCAATAGTATCTCAATAGCTCAGGATCTCCGGGAATCGAACCCGCAGTCCTTACCAATAATCAATAAATCTCAGGATCTCGGGAATCGAACACGTAGTCCACATTTCAATAAATCTCAGGATCTCGGGAATCGAACCCGTAGTCCACATTTCAATAAATCTCAGGATCTCGAGAATCGAACCCGTAGTCCACAATTCAATAAATCTCAGGATCTTGGGAATCGAACCCGTAGTCCACAACAATACAAGTAAAGGAATACACAGAGAGAAATATAACATGCTTAACTATAACTTCGCCGATAAACAGTGCCAGTGATTACCAAGAAAACTCAAATAAGACAATTAGGCAACTAGACAGTTAAACACTACCAAATCATGCTTTTCTAACTGCTACCGGGTAGAAATATCGAAGTTAACAGCTAAAATCAGGAATATCACTCATTGAACATTTTAAGTAGAGTATGTGCTCAACAACCAGCGCATGTACACGCCCGTCACCTCGCGTACAAGGCATTTAAAGTGTCACATAATATCCTAGGGGTGAAAGTCCCCCACACGAGGTTAGCCAAGCCACTTACCTCAATTTCGGTACGAAACCGCTAAGACATAACCCTCTTGCCGCGAATGTCGGCCTCCACAAGTGTAGTATCTCTGATAAAAATCAATAGAATCACATCAAAATAGGCCAATTGGGCATTACCCAATCAAAATAACTCAAAATACACCAAAACCCACAAGTTGTCAAAACCCGACTTTCGGTACGCTTATCGAAAAATCACGAAAATTATACTTTTGGGTTCCTTATCACAATACGAGTCCGTGCATATAAAATTTATCGAAATCAGACTCTGTTTGCCCATTCAAATCAAAGATTTTCTAACATTTAGGCCTAGGGCTCAAACCCAACTTTAATCTTCCAATTTCAGTGAAATAATCACGGATTTCATGATAAACCAACGAATTAAGGTCAAGAAACTTACCCCCGATGATTTCCCGATGATATCCCGGCGTTTCCCCTTCAAAATCCTCTCTTGGAGCTCAACAATGGCGTTTTTGTGTATGGGGGTCGCGGGTGTTATGTTCTGAACTTAAGCTCACTGCCAGACCCCATTGCTCATCGCGTTCGCGATGGGCCTCACGCGTCTGCGATGACTCGCCCAGCTTCTTCTTCGCAAACGCGACGCCATCCCACGCGTTCAAGATACTCAGCTCCAGTTACCCTTCGCGAACGCGACGCTCCACCACGGGTTCGCGATGAATAATCTCCCAGCCGCCGGGTCCTTCCTCTATGCGAACGCGTACACTCCCATGCAAACACGAAGCTCTCCCCTTTTCTTCTACGCGATCGCGACTCCCAGTCACGCGAACGCGAAGCTTCACCTTACCTTGCCTACGCGAACGCGACACCCCTTCTCGCGAATGCGATGCTTTAATCTGCCCGACCTTCGCGAACGCGGCCCATGCCACGTGAACGCGAAGGCTTAATGCCTGGGCAGTAACCTGCAATTTACAGCAGGCCTTTTCCAAGTTCGAAATGCCCGATCGATGGTCCGAAACCCTCCCGAGGCCCCCGGGACCCCAACGAAAACCACCAACATACTCCAAAACACGATACGAACTTGTTCCAATCATAAAAACACCATCCTAAACATCAAAATCACCAATTACACACGGATTCAAGCCTAAGTTTCTTCAAAACTTTCAAAACTAACATTCAATCCAAAACCCAACCAAACGATGTCCAAATGACCGGAAAATTTGCGGACATATCCAAAATCACATAACGAAGCTACAGGAATTGTCGAATTCCATTCCGACCCCCGGATCAAAATCTCACCTATCGTTCGGATTCGCCAAAATTTCAACCTTCGGCATTTCAAGCCTAATTGAGCTACGGACCTCCAAAATACATTCTGAACGCGCTCCCAACCCCGAAATCACCTAATGGAGCTAATGGAACCATCGGATTTCCGTTCCAAGATCATCTTAACACTGTTCCGACTATGGACCATTTTCTAGCTTTAAAGCTCTCATTTAGGGACTAAGTGTCCCAAAATGCTCCAAATTTCAGAACCGACTCTCCAAGCAAACCACAATAGTAGAAATGAACTTAGGGGAACAATTAAATTGGGGATTGGGGCGTAATTTTCTAAAACGACCGATCGGGTCGTTACATCTTCCCACACTTAAAAGATTCGTTCGTCCTCGAACGAGCATAGAAAACATACCTGGAGTAGTGAAAAGATGAGGGTACTGGCTGCGCATATCCTGCTCGGTCTCCCAAGTCGCCTCCTCGACCGGTTGGCCCCGCCATTGAACCTTTACCGAAGCGATGTTCTTTGACCTTAGCTTTCTGACCTGCCTGTCTAGAATGGCTACTGGCTCCTCAACATAAGACAGATCCTTGTCTAGCTGAACAGAAGTGAAATCCAACATATGCGACGGGTCACCATGGTACCTCCGGAGCATGGAGACATGAAATACGGGGTGAAGTCCAGCTAGACTAGGAGGTAAGGCCAACTCATAGGCAACCTCCCCAATACGCCTCAAAATCTCAAAAGGACCAATAAATCTTGGACTCAGCTTCCCTTTCTTCCCAAACCTCATAACGCCCTTCATGGGCGAGACTCGAAGCAGAACCCGCTCACCAACCATAAAAGCCACATCGTGAACCTTCTTGTCCGCATAACTCTTCTGTCTAGACTGGGCCGCACGAAGTCTGTCCTGAATCACCTTGACCTTGTCCATAGCCTCCTGAACCATATCAGTACCTAGCAACCTGGCCTCGCCCAGCTCAAACCAACCCACGGGAGACCTGCACCTCCTACCATATAGGGCCTCATACGGTGCCATCCGAATACTAGACTGGTAGCTGTTGTTATAAGCAAACTCCGCCAGTGGCAAGAAGTGATCCCATGAACCTCCAAACTCAATCACGCACGCACGGAGCATATCCTCCAAAATCCGAATAGTGCGCTCGGACTGCCCATCAGTCTGGGGGTGAAATGCTGTGCTCAGATCCACCCGAGTACCTAACTCCCGCTATACGGCTCTCCAGAACCGTGAAGTGAACTGAGTGCCTCTATCTGAAATGATGGAAACTGGAATACCATGCAGCCGAACTACCTCCCTAATATAGATCTCCGCCAGTTGCTCCGATGAATATGTAGTACTCACCGGTATAAAATGGGCGGACTTGGTCACCCGATCCACAATTACCCAAATGGAATCAAACTTCCTAACCGTCCGTGGAAGTCCAGATACAAAGTCCATGGTAATGCGCTCCCATTTCCACTCGGGAATCTCAATCTGCTGCATCAATCCACCCGGACGCTGATGCTCATACTTCACCTGCTGGCAGCTGAGGCATCTAGAAACATAATCAACTATATCCCTCTTCATCCGCCTCCACTAGTAATGCTGTTTCAAGTCCTGATACATCTTCGCGGCTCCCGGATGGATGGAATACCGCGAGCTATGGGCCTCTGCTAGAATCAGCTCTCGAAGATCATCCACATTAGGCACACATATACGCCCCTGCATCCTCATAACTCCATCATCCCCGATGGTAACATCTCGAGCATCACCACGCCGAACTCTATCTTGAAGGACAAGCAAATAAGGGTCGTCGAACTAACGCTCCCTGATGTGGTCAAATAGAGAAGATCGAGAAACCATACATGCCAGAATCCGGCTGGGCTCCGAAAGATCCAATCTAACAAACTGCCTGGCTAGAGCCTGAACATCCATCGCCATAGGCCTTTCTGAAACTGGTAGATATGCTAAACTCCCCAAACTCCCCGACGACTCAAGGCATCGGCAACCACATTAGCCTTGCCCGGATGATAGAGAATAGTAATATCATAGTCCAACTATCTCATCTGACGCATATTCAGGTCCTTCTGCTTAAGCAAGTGCTGCAAGCTCCGGTGATCAGTGGTGTAGATCTCACAAGGAACCCCATATAAATAATGACGCCAAATTTTCAAGGCGTGAACAATGGCAACTAGCTCCAAATCATGAACATGGTAATTCTTCTCATGCACCTTCAGCTGTCTCGACGCGTAGGCAATCACCCTACCGTCCCGCATCAATACCGCACCGAGTCCAACTCGTGAGGCATCACAATATACAGTATAGGACCCCGAACCTGTAGGCAACATCAATATAGGGGCCGAAGTCAACGCTGTCTTGAGCTTCTGAAAGCTCGCCTCACACTCGTCTGTCCACTGAAAAGGGGCACCCTTTTGGGTCAATCTAGTCATAGGTGCCGCAATCGAAGAGAACCCCTCTACGAAACGACGGTAATAGCCCGCCAAACCAAGGAAACTGCGAATCTTAGTAGCTGAAGAGGGTTTGGCCCAACTCTGCACGGCCTCCACCCTCCTCGGATCTACTCGAATACCATTACTCGACACCACGTGGCCCAAAAATGCCACTGAACTCAACCAGAATTCACATTTAGAGAACTTGGCATAAAGCTGCTTCTCCCTCAGAATCTGAAGCACTATCCTCCAATGCTGCTCGAGCTCTTCCCGGCTCCAGGAATATACTAGAATATCATCAATGAAGACAATCACGAACGAGTCCAGATAAGGCCTGAACACACTGTGCATCAAATGCATAAATGCTGCTGGGGCATTAGTCGACCCAAAAGACATCACGAGGAACTCATAGTGACCATACCGGGTCCTGAAGGCAGTCTTCGGGATATCTGGCTCCCGAATCTTCAGCTGGTGATACCCGGAGCGCAAATCAATCTTAGAAAACACATGTGCGCCCTGTAACTGGTCAAATAAATCATCAATACGGGCAAAGGATACCGGTTCTTCACTGTAACCTTGTTCAGCCGATGATAGTCAATACACATACGCATAGAACCGTCCTTTTTCTTCACAAACAATACAGGAGCACCCCAAGGCGAAACACTGGGTCGAATAAAACCCTTGCCCAATAACTCCTGTAACTGATCCTTCAACTCCTTCAACTCAGGAGGAGCCATACGGTACGGTGGAATAGAAATGGGCCGAGTGCCCGACAACAAGTCAATAGCAAAGTCAATATCTCTGTCGGGCGGCATGCCCGGAAGATCAGCTGGAAATACATCAGCAAAGTCACGTACCACATGAACAGAATCAATAGATGGAGTGTCAATACTGACGTCCCGCACATAGGCTAGATAAGCAGCACACCCCTTCTCAACCATACGTTGAGCTTTGAGAAAAGAAATAACACGGCTAGGGGTGTCATCTAGAATACCACTCCACTCAATACGTGGAATGCCTGGCATAGCCAGCGCCACGGTCTTGGCGTGACAATCAAGAATAGCATAATGGGGTGACAACCAGTCCATGCCCGGAATAATATCAAAATCGACCATCCCGAGCAACAATAGATCCGCTCTGGTCTCAAAATCACAAATGGTAACCAAACACGACCGATATACACAGTCCACAGCCAAAGAATCACCCGCCGGAGTGGAAACATAAATGGGGGCACTCAAAGAATCCCGAGGCACACCCAGATGTGAAGCAAAGTAAGAAGACACATATGAAAGAATGGAACCAGGGTCGAATAGAACCGATGCCTCCCTGTGACTAACCAGAATAATACCTGTGATAACAGAGTCAGATGCAATAGCCGCAGCGCGATCAGGAATAGCATAGAATCTGGCCTGTCCCCCCTCTCGAGGGCGGCCTCTGGAACTCTGATCTTCGCCCCTGGCTGGCTGGGTAGGTGGAGTGGAAGATGGGGTTGGAATGATGACCTGCTGACCTTGTGAACTACGCTGAGGCTACAAAGACTGTGGAGGCACTCCTCTTCTACGCCTGAGGCACTACCTGACCAGGTGGCGAGTATCCCCGCACTCAAAACAAGCTCTAGGAGGATGCGGTGGCTGTGACTGACCGACCTCACCCCCACTAGTCTGACCCTTGGAGGTACCGCGCAGGTGGCGCACTAGAAACTAGGGGAGCATAATAAGGCTCCTGAGATGCTGGAAGAGCTACAGTACTACCGGCTGACGACAATGCTGAATAAACTAGACGACCGGAATAACCTCTGCCAAAACGACCGGCTGCTGAAGTGCGGGCACCACAGAAATGGCCCGACTCACGAGACCTCTTGGCCTCTCTCTCTCCCCGCTCTCTAGGGAGCATACTCTCGATCCTCCTGGCAATGCTAACTGCCTGCTGATAAGATATATCTGTCTCCAGCTCTCTGGCCATGCTGGATCGGATAGGCGGAACAAGGCCCTCAATAAATCTCTGCACTCTCTCCCAAACCGTGGCTACCAAAGACGGTGCATGCCTGGCTAGGCGGGTGAAACTGATAGCATACTCCGATACTGACATGGAGCCCTGTCGCAACCGCTCAAACTCCGAGCGCCAAGAATTCCTAAGGCTCTGTGGAACAAACTCCCTCAAAAACAGATCTGAAAATTGCGTCCAAGTCAATGAAGCAGACTCCTCTGAACTATCCAACTTATACGTGCGCCACTAATCATAAGCAGCCCCACGAAACTGAAAAGCAGTGAAGGAAACCCCGCTTGTCTCCACAATCCCCATAGTATGAAGAATACGATGACACTCCTCTAGAAAACCTAATGCATCATCTGAAGCCAAACCACTAAACACTGGAGGATCATATTTCTTGAACCTCTCCAATCTACGCCGCTCGTCCTCGGAGGCAGCTGGCCAACCTCCGGGTTGTGCTGGGGCGGCAGGAGGCATAACAAAAATCTCTGGAACCTGTCCCACTGGCACTCGCTGCTCAGGTGTAGCGGCTGCAGGAGTCTGGGCCCCTCCCCCGACCTGAGATGTAGTTGCGATGAGAAGAAGCAGTCCTGCCTGAGCTAAAGTGGAATACATACTCATGAACTGGGCCAAGGTCTCCTGTAGTGCTGGATTAGTAGCAATTGTAGTCGGTGTACCAGGTGCCTGTGCTCCAACCTGGTCTACCTGTGGCACCTCAGCGGCAGCGCGCGCAGGTGCTGTGGCTGCACCTCGGGCACGTCCTCGTCCTCTACCTCGGCCCCGGCCTTTGACGATAGCAACAGGGGGCGCGGGTACCTGATCATCGCGAGTAGCTCGTGTCCTCACCATATGTGAGAGAATAGAAAGCAGTAGTTTAGATTTTTGATGCCAAGAATGTCGCACGACAAGGAATCCAAAAGAAATGAAGAGTTTCCTAAATAGTTACATAGCCCCTCGTAGATAAATACAGACGTCTCTGTATCGATCAGCGAGACTCTAAGTAACCGGTCTGTGTCCCGTGACTCCTATGAACATAGATGCTCTGATACCAACGTTTCACGACCCTAGTTCCCCAATCATGAACATGTCGTGATGGCACCCAGTCCCCACGACTAGGTAAGCCTAACACGTTGCGGAATATACAAGCTATAAACACTTAAATAAGAAACAACAGAAAAATAGCATAAAAAGATATGTAATTCGTGCCGCTTGGCACATACATCCGTCACACAATAAATAAAACACTACCAAGATCCGGAACCCCACGGTAACACAGACTAAAATAGAATATACAACTGTGGCTCTATGTGTAAAGAGTATCTATCAATGAGATGAAGGAAAAATGCCAACTAGTACTTCTAGAATAGAAAGGAAGCCTCCGGATCCGCGGACATAGCAGATCATACCTCGAAGTCTCCCAGAAAGCTGCGGAATCACCTAGCACGAGCCTGCTCTGATGTACCTAGATCTGCACAACAAAAGTGTGCAGAAGAGTAGCATGAGTACACCACAGCGGTACTCAGTAAGTGCCAAGCCTAACCTCGATGGAGTAGTGACGAGGAAGTTCAGGGCCCTATTGAGAAATAATAATATAATGATGATAGCAAAAATAAACAGTTTAAATGATAATAATTTCCGAAATAACAACAATAAGATGATTACTGAAACTGTCTACAATTAAGCTAACAACAAATAACCAACTCGATAAAACAAATCCAGGACCTGTGGGAATTGAACCCACAGTCCCATTCTCAGTACCTCTGGGTCTCCGGGAATCGAACCCGCAGCCCATATCTTAATAATATCTCAATAACTCAGGATCTCCGGGAATCGAACCTGCAGTCCCTACCAATAACTCAGGAAATCGGGAATCGAACCCGTAGTCCACATTTCAATACATCTCAGGATCTCGGGAATCGAACCCGTAGTCCACATTTCAACTCGGGAATCGAACCCGTAGTCCACATTTCAATAAATCTCAAGATCTCAGGGAATCGAACCCGTAGTCCACAACAATACAAGTAAAGGAATACACAGAGAGAAGTATAATATGCTTAACTATAACTTCGCCGATAAACAGCGCCAGCGATTACCAAGAAAACTCAAATAAGACAATTAGGCAACTAGACAGTTAAACACTACCAAATCATGCTTTTCTAAATGCTACCGGGTAGAAATATCGAAGTTAACAGCTAAAAATAGGAATATCACTCATCGAACATTTTAAGTAGAGTATGTGTTCAACAACCAGCGCATGTACATGCCCGTCACCTCGCGTACAAGGCATTTAAAATGTCACATAATATCCTAGGGGTGAAAGTCCCCCACACGAGGTTAGACAAGCCACTTACCTCAATTACGGTACGAAACTGCTAAGAAATAACCCTCTTGCCATGAATGTCGGCCTCCACAAGTGTAGTATCTGATAAAAATCAATAGAATCACATCAAAATAGGCCAATTGGGCATTACCCTATCAAAATAACACAAAATACACCAAAACCCACAAGTTGTCAAAACCCGACTTTCGGTACGCTTATCGAAAAATCACGTAAATTATATTTTCGGGTTCCTTATCTCAATACGAGTCCGTGCATATAAAATTTATCGAAATCAGACTCCGTTTGCCCATTCAAATCAAAGATTTTCTAACATTTAGGCCTAGGGCTCAAACCCACCTTTAATCTTCCAATTTCAGTGAAATAATCACGGATTTCATGATAAACCAATGAATTAAGGTCGAGAAACTTACCCCCGATGATTTCCCGATGATATCCCAGCGTTTCTCCTCTCTTGGAGATCAACAATGGCATTTTTGTGTATGGGTGTCGCGGGTGTTATGTTCTGAACTTAAGCTCACTGCCAGACCCCATTGCTCATCGCGTTCGCGATGGGCCTCACGCGTCCGCGATGATTCGCCCAGCTTCTTCTTCGCGAACGCGACGCTATCCCACGCGTTCGTGATACTCAGCTCCAGTTGCCCTTCGCGAATGCGATGCTCCACCATGCGTTCGCGATGAACAATCCCCCAGCCGCCGGGTCCTTCCTCTACGCGAACGTGTACACTCCCACGCGAACGCGAAGCTCTCCCCTTTTCTTCTACGCGATCGCGACTCCTAGTCATGCGAACGCGAAGCTTCACCTTACCTTGCCAACGCGAACGCGACACCCCTTCTCGCGAACGCGATGCTTTAATCTGCCTGACCTTCGCAAACGCGGCCCATGCCACGCGAACGCGAAGGCTTAATGCCTGGGCAGTAACCTGCAATTTACAGCAGGCCTTTTCCAAGTTCAAAATGCCCGATCGATGGTCTGAAACCCTCCCGAGGCTCCCGGGAATCCCAACGAAAACCACCAACATACTCCAAAACACGATACGAACTTTTTCCAATCATAAAAACACCATCCTAAACATCAAAATCACCAATTACACACGGATTCAAGCCTAAGTTTCTTCAAAACTTTCAAAACTAACATTCAATCCAAAACCCAACCAAACGACGTCCAAATGACCTGAAAATTTGCGGACATATCCAAAATCACATAACGAAGCTACAGGAATTGTCGGAATTCCATTCCGACCCCCAGATCAAAATCTCACCTATCGTTCGGATTCGCCAAAATTTCAACCTTCGGCATTTCAAGCCTAATTGAGCTACGGACCTCCAAAATACATTTCGAACGCGCTCCCAACCCCCGAAATCACCTAACGGAGCTAATGGAACCATCAGATTTCCGTTCCAAGATCGTCTTAACATTGTTCCGGCTACGGACCATTTTCTAACTTTAAAGCTCTCATTTAGGGACTAAGTGTCCCAAAATGCTCCAAATTTCAGAACCGACTCTCCCGGCAAACCACAATAGCGAAAATGAACTTAGGGGAACAGTTAAATTGGGGATTGGGGCGTAATTTTCTAAAACGACCGGTCGGGTCGTTACATAATCATTTCTAATTATCACGCTCTTATTAATGAGGTTAATGTGATTACTATTCAGATTACGAAGCTAGTTTTAGCTAGATGAGTTAAAGTTACGAATTAACCTATTTTTAAACTAATTTAAGGATGATTATATTTACATGTACTCTACTCTACTTTATCTATTACATCATTTCAGTTTCGTACATATTTAGCTATTACAAATATTACTATCAAATTACAAAAAGCCTAATACACGATAACCATAAAATCTATGAAATGCAGCAAAAGACTTCATCCGAGCAACTCATAAAATTTTCTATTTTTCAATTATCTGGCAATTACATTTTTGGATAGAAAGTGTACCTGGTTCAGCAAAGGAAACTAATGAGTCTAGGTAATGAGATGAAGAACAGTCAGTGATTGCAGCAAGAGAGCAGTAGAAAAACAATCACAGCAAAGCAGCAATATAACATACAAGTATAATCTTCAAACCTAGCAATTAAGTAAGCCAACAAATAGAATTGAAGAAATCCAATAGAAATCCAGCAGTATTGAATAGCAAAAGACTCTAATTGAACTCCAGAATTTGTAACACTCGACTTATAACTCAGAATTTTTAAACCAGAATTTTCTAACACCAATCTCTAATGTCTAACCTTTTCTTTCGTAACCCTTTATTCAGGCTCAAGTGAAGCCTATTTATAGATGATTTGTGTGAAATTTTGAGGGGAAAATTCAAAATTCTTATTCTTAGTTCCCTCCCCTTCATTTTCTTCTTATTTACAGTTTAACACCTTTATTTGTATCTCGAAATGCCTTCCAGCCCTTGCTGGAAGGTTCTAGGTAATTCTATTTTATTGCATTAAGGTTATATTACTAGGCTTCCCTCACTTGCTAAGGGTTATTTCAATTATACGTTTTTACTAGGCCTATCTTACCTTTTATTTTATGGTTAATTACAAAAATACTAAGCATTAAAGTCTATTTTGTCTTTATAGGCTCTATTAAATCTACAACTATACCATTTATGATTCCCATTCTGCCCTTATTGTTATTATCAATATACCCGACCTACTAAGGTCAGGGTATCTTCGGTTTAATACCTATTTAACTATTAGCCAATATGTTTTAACCTATTTAAGATTCAACAAGATTTTAACCCCCGTCATTTTTCAATTTCAACCTCTTTTTAATTGACTTTGACTAATTTAAAATGTAACCCCTTTTTATTAACATTAGCTAATCAGAATTAGATTGCAAAACTAGCAACTTAATGTTTCAGAAATGTCCAGACCAATCACACAGTCCAAGTTATTTCAATAGTAGCCAGACTAAGTCATTTTTCAAGAATAGCCAGATTACTAAACTAAAGAAGCTATACCTATCTTTACAACTATAACCAAACCACAAAGCACAATAGAATTCAGAATAGTCTAACATATGAATCAAATTACAAATATAGCCAATTCATGTTATATTGCACACAGAGCCTTAATCATAAATAATTTTTCAATTAACCAGAAATCTGAGAGACGTTTGATAATGGTTGAATCCCAATCAATCAAATCATAATTTCAGACTAGGCACAATGAACAAATCACATAAAGAAATATATTTGAACAAGATTCATGTGTTGAACTTATAAAAAAAATCCTAAAGAGCTAAAACAAATTAGTTATGAATAAGAACATGTTATGTCTTAGGCATGATATTACCATAGGCTAATAATAGAATATTCAGTAGACTAATAGTCAAGAACATGCAAAGGATTTTATACAGATAATTTGGAAGACGAATAGTCATAAGCATGCAAAGAATCATATGCAGAAGTCTTAGAAGACAAATATCAAAAAACATGCAAGAAATCATATACAAGAGTTTTAGAAGACAAAATCAAAGAAGACAAAGAGCATGAAACTTAGCTTGCAGGATTTGGTTTTCTAGGATTTTCAAGGTGGTCTTGGTGTGTGAGAGTGAAGTAAAGGATTTTTGAGCTTATTTTTGGTCGAAAAAGGCCATGGATTCAGGCCAGTCTCCATTGGAGACGGTGGTTGAAGAAGATGAAGAAGAAGAGACAGGCGGCTAGGGTTTGGGAGGTTGTGTGTATAGGCGTGTATGTTTGGCCTCTAATGAACGGAGACGAAGATTTTATACCCCTTTAGGCACGAGTTATCCTGGCCTTTGGAGCAGTTATGATCAATGGCCAGGATTAATTCTCCTCAAACACCGTCGTTTCAATTAATGAGAGGCGACCTAGCCTCCGTTAGATCTCCAAACATGGATGGCCATGATTTATTCGATATACTACGTCGTTTAATTATCTTAAGAGACCTAACAACATCTGTTTGCTCAACTTTTTGGACGGCCGGGATTAAGACCTTTACACGACGTCATTTCTTTTTTATTCGAACCGCCTTATGAGATCTGTTGGATTGATATATCAACGGTTGAGATTCAACCGCCCTTTACGCCGTCGTTTTGATTCAGACTTTGGACTGGACGGCCAATTCTTATGGGTTGTTACACTTTGGGCCTATATTTTTGAATTTTGGCCCAGTTTTATTGTATTTTGTGTATTTTCTTGTATTTTAATTATTTTCTTTGTATTTTTCTTTTGTATTTTATTTTCTCTTTTTGTATTCCTTTCAAATTGTTGTTTTTCTTTTATTTTCCTATTTTTCTGATTTTTTTGGTATTTTATGACATTTTGCTATTTTATTTAATTGTTCCGGTATTTTTTGTATTTTTGTTAATGTTCTCTAATTTTCCTTATTTTTGTGACATTTTCTAATTAACTCTTTTTGTAGTTTTTAATTTCAAATTATTTCAATCACAAACACACAATTAATTCAATTAAATATATAATTGCACATCAAAAATCTTATTTTTATTTTTATATTGGAATTTATTT